>KN883030.1:119190-130585 GCA_000934455.1 Apostichopus parvimensis
TCTTTTAAAGGATAGCGGTAATGAAAATCTATCTGATTTTGCTCAGCTGTTATTTCTATCCTTCAGCTATGGGGTTCCATCGACGGTCTGACCAATTCCGCCATTAATAGAAAGAATTATACTCGTAGAAGTCGGTACTCAAACTCCTTGAGGCAAGGAAACATTTGCACTAACTTTGCTCACGTGTTGCAGTTTACTGTATCATTTGGCTAAAACAGGTGGAATAATTCAGGAAAAACGTCTCAAAATGCAAAATTGTTGTTTCCTTATTTCACTGTGGCAAATTTGTCGTTAAGGCTTTGTAGATTAAAGTTGCGATTGAAAATTAAGGTGGTTACAAGTGGACTTACGATTATGGCAACGACAGTGTCTATCTGTTTAGCTTCATATGTATAGCACAGTACGAGATTTTAGGGCATTGGGCAAAGTTACCGTACACCATACCAGTTTCTTATATATAGGGGCATGCGTGTTAGAAATCTAATGAGGATAGTAACTGTGATTAAGAATTAATACTGATATTAGAGCCTTGTACTCATACCAAGCAGAAGGGTACTTATATTTGTACTCAGAACCAATGAGAATGGTACTTATATTTGTAATCATACCATGGAGAATGGTACTTATATTTGTACTCTATACCAAGCCTACACCAAGGCGAAATGGTACTCAAACATGTCCTGATGCTATTGGACCAGTGGTTGCACAGGATGTAACGATAGTTAACTACCAAGGGATAGAGATTCTGATTATAGGCACTGAAAATATTCTAGGTTTGTTGATATATGACAACCAAGCTGCATATGACTACAATCTGGGATTTTGTGGCTCATCATCTGGAACAGCCTGTGTGTACCTGTCGCAACTTCTCTTGCCATATATTCCAACTCGCACACTTCGTTCCTCCAACAAACTGCATTTAACTGTTCCTAAACCACGCTTAAAGACCTATGGTTGCAGAAGCTTCAAATACTCTGGCTCTTATCTCTGGAACAAGTTACCAGATCACATTCGAACATGCTCTAAACTTTCTACATTCAAAAGTCTACTTAAGACCCATCTTTTCACTTGTTCTTTTGTAAATTAATCTGCTTTCTCTGTAAAGCGCCTTGAGCAGTGACTTTTGTCCACTGATTTGGCACTATATAAGTCTCATTTATTATTATTATTAGTTTTATATAACTTTTGTTTGGATAATCCTCTGATGACAATTCAGAGGTTCTCTATTGGCAGCCTATGTGACAAATCCAGCCTGAAGAAGTTATTAAAATTGTTACTTTCTCGTTAATTTATGATCTTTGGGTGATAAAAAGCTGGAGGAGGTTATAAATTGATCTCTTGGAAACATATAATTTTGAGCAATAATACTTAGTACATTTGTTAGAAATTGGTACAAAGTAAAAAAAAAGTAATTGCTTTAATAATGAGGTTAGTTTACAATGTAGAATAAAGACTTGAAGTAATGTTTAACCTTATGGAAGCTTTTTACGTCATAACCGTGAAGAATCCAACATTTTTAATGAATTCAAATTAATGAAATCAGTCTGAAGTCATATAATCCTACCCTCAATATAATATAAGGTTCTGCAATACTGCTAAGTAAATTATCATTATTACGGTGTCAATTTACAACTCATGATTGCGGCGGCGGGCAGTGAATCTCCCATGAATATGCAATAAATTGCAACATGATCAGCATTTACACAGAGTTACAGAACTCAAAAGTAAGTTTGAGAAAGGAAATTGATCATGTTGAACCTTCTTTAATTGGTTTCTTGCTGTAATAAGGCAAGGAACCTGTGCAATCGAATTAACTTGTGTATGTGTTATGTGTATGTATGTCTGTGTGTATATGTGTACATGTCTAGGCCTCACAACTGGTGACATGGGTCAAAAGAAATTCCTGTCACCAGTTGTTGGAACAACAGAGAACAATAGTCATCGGTTAATTGTCCAGACAAAGGGAACTTAGAATAAAGGGAAATGTCATCGGTTGTAGCTAATATTATAGAAAACTAATTTGGATGTGTATGTTTGTGTGCGTGTATGTTTATATGTATGTATTCATGTATGTTTATATGGGTGTATATGCGTGTATGTATGTAGTTATGATGTGTATATGTATGCGTGTATGTATATGCATATCTATTTGTGCTTGTGTATGTGTGTATCATACAACAATAATAATAATAATAAATGAGACTTATATAGCGCCAAATCAGTAAACAAAAGTCACTGCTCGAGGCGCTTTACAAAGAAAGTAAATTAATTTACAAAAGAACAAGTGAAAAAATGGGTCTTCAGTAGACTTTTGAAAGTAGAAAGTTTATAGCATGTTCAAATGTGATCTGATAACTTGTTCCAGAGATAAGCTGGTAAGCACATTATTTCAAGAAGCGGATTGTTGCCAAATATCATTCTTTGCAAGTGGGGCTTGACTAAGAGTACAAAGATCCCTATTGTTTTTGGTGGGTGTCAACTGAGGTCAACAGTTAGCTACAAAAGCTGTTAAATTGCAATTCATTTCCCATTCCTATTAAAGGGTCGCCAAAGTCAATATGGACATTTGTTGGCTTTAAAGGGTGTGAAGACTCGCGCACAAAGAAACATCTCATGCTGGTAATCTGACCTAGTTTCGAATGAGGTGTAATAGAAGTGTTAGACACAACCATCGATCCCAGAAAATACACACACAGCTTGCTACCGTCGGTAATTAGACACTAGTGTACAGTAAATACATACAACTATGGTCAATACCCACAACACAGTGTATATATAGCAGCGATGGACATCTCAGGTCCAGAGAAAAGATAACAAGGTATCACGTTTCATTAACTGTCTGCATTTTGTAGCAATAAGGGAAAAAAACGTCACTTGCAAGCAACGGAAAGTTAACTTTTTCAGATATGGCCGTACGCTGTTTGGGGCGAGTCTTCAATGCCTTTAAGAGAATTAATCCTGCGTTACAACTTTGTAAGGGCTTATGGATTCATACAGTGGGTTGTAAAACAGATTAATTAGTGCTTTCAGGCTGAGATGCTTATGACTGTTGTCATCGTTTCCATCAGTTTCTGAGATTATCATTTTAAATTGATGTCTAATATTAATGAGAATCGGCAGATGCTGCCTCAAGTCTTAAATACCCGTGGGAGACGTTCATTAAGGGCTGGCTCCAAAAACTATGAAAGTGAAACAAATGTAATTAAATGGTCTGGCACAAACATACGGTCGTATCCTATATCGTTGACGTTGACATAAATTGAAAATATTAGTTTTGTCACAAACATCGATTATGCATTTCAAAAACGAAAGAAGAGCAAATTGGTTTAAAATTAAAGTAATGTCCATCTTGGTATTACTTTCGTTTTGTGTTTTTTTCTCTAACTTATTAAAAACTTCAACCACAAAACTTGTACTAAGCATAACTTGTGAAGCTCTAATAATAGAAAAAGTTGCTGAATTTATGGGGAAAGCTATTAGTTGCGGGACCCTTTTTTTGTCTTTATTTTTATTTTTTTGAGGATGGTTCAATTATATCATGTTCCAATTTTAAAGGAGCACTTCTTTGTAAATAATGAACCCGGCCCCCCCCCCACCTCCCACTCTGTCTCTTTGTGTCTCTAACAGGCTCTTTGCATATTTTCATGATGTGGTTCCAGTGGGTTAGTCATGCTTTTGCATGGCTGTTATTGTCTGCACAGTTGACTGAACATAAGAAACAGTATTTGATGGAATAGTGCATGACAACATCAATCCTCTGTAAATTAAAGGATAGAAGGTTATATATCCTATATTTTAAAATGACTGAATGAAGGTGCTCAAAAACCTGTGACCTTTCTTTTTGAAAGCAGAGAATGCCAGATGGATAATTGTACCAGTGGGAATTAAGGGTTGTTATTTTCTATCCCTTTTGATGTTGCTATGGTTACTCACATCATAACATTAGATGACCTGGTGGGTATAATTTTTTACATAAGATGATTTAAAAAGATAAATGCCTTTCAGCCCCGTTTTTCTAAATTAACTCTCCAATGTTTTGGTGTCAGTGCATGCAAGAGGTAGGTTAATTGTTTCCTGTGCAATATCTATGTGTCATGGAAATTGAATCTTTCAGGTATTATTTTAGTTCTTGTCCATAAATTCTCCCAGGTTATTTCAATATTCAGGAAATGTTAGGTCTTGTAGTAAGGTTATCTTGGAGGTTGCGTATAAGATCGGTTTATTCAGCTATTTTATTTCCTTCAGATCTCTATCCCAGATATTCTGCTGTCTAGCCAGTAATGCCAGACATTTGAAAGTGGGAAGGGTGAGGGGGAGGGGCCCAGCAAAATGAGAGCAACGTTTCGGGAGGACAAACATGCGGCTAGTGCAAAGTGATACCTGCCTGCCCTGAGCACAGAGCCCTATTGGTTTGGGGTCCATGGGGCCACCATATGGCCAATAGTGGAGGTCAAGGAGGGAAAAGCCTGGGCATGACATTTTGAGGAATCCATCATTTCCAATCAGCAGAATATGGGGTGTACAGTAGGCATAAGTTAATTACAGTCAGTGTAAGTATACTAAGCATTTTGGGAGGCACCAGGCCTCATCCAATTACCCCCCCTTCCCCCCCCAATCCTCCTTGGCAATATCATCGTGTCTATTTATAGCCCTACGGCTGACCCCCGCACACTGACCGACTGATCAGCTCACACAACGATTGTCCGCTGTTAACGAGCACAGGTCACATTCAAATTTATTAACCGGTGATTGGTTATATTTGTTAAAACTGAGCAGTTTCAGCCAGTTTGAACCACCTGTACGACACTGTACGACTGCCAGTTGGCAAATCCCTACAAATGTTAAATTTTTTTACCCACTGAAGCTGATGCGACTTAAAGCTAGCAAAACCATGATTAGTCTTAGTCTTAAACCTAGGATCACAGCCCAACTACCCACAATCGTCCTTGTAACAAGGGAGTTCTAGGCTCTAGCACATTCCAGAGTGACTCCTTTCCCACCCTTCCCCCAACCCCCTCCTTCCCCACCCCGCTCCCTCCCATTACCCTATAAGTAGGTCATGTAGATCTTTCCTGATGAGCTCATAAATTATCTACTTTTACTTGTGAGCAAAAAATGATAATTTCAAGTTGCTATAGCAACCTGTCAGAATGTAACATGTATATATATTTAATTTATACTTAATATACATAAAAAAAAAATCATTTTTGCATTAAGAACACAGTATCTGTTTGAAAGTTGTGAATGTATCTGGATTAATTTTTAATATCCAATGCCATGAAGTCCATTTATAATGTTCTTGGTGTGTCAATTGAAGTAATCAACTACATCATAGAATGGATAGAAGAGAATTATCAAATTTTGAAATAAAAATAATGTAAGCGATGTTGTTCGTGGCAGTGTAAACTAAATTTCTATTTCAAAAGGTGACAATGTGCAGAATGTTCTCATGAGACTATGCCATGTGGTACCCTACTCTTAGTTTTCAGGGGTGGATATTCAAGATTTCCTAATTATTTCCTTATATTTTCTCCCAAAAAAAAATATATTATTTTTGAAAATTTGAAAATGTGTTTGATAACATATTTTGGGTTTCGCTGGTAGTGAAGGGTGGGGAGGGGTTACAGGGGGAGTTTTTATCCACAGGTATGTCTATCACACAGACCAATGATAATGGTTGAGTTTGTTTCTCCTGGTACTGAAGGGTGGAGAGTGGGTTACAGGGGGGAGAGTGGTTATTCATATGTATCTTTATCACACAGACCAATGACAATGGCTAGGTTTGTTTCTACTTGTCATAACTGATCATTAGTCAAATAGCACTGTTAACAGTCTCAGCACCATGACAGGGGTTTTTTAATTTTTCATTACTGTAACCAGGTCAAACAGAGTACTTAAGAAACACCTTTGCCAGGGCTTGCCCACTCTTTAAACACTACAGGTTAAGACAAGAGAGTATTTTGTGTGAACAAGATATAATATGTAGGTCAGTTTAATTTTTTCTAGACTTATATCCCTCCAGACTCTTTTGAAATCGTTAGTTTATTCTCTGGTTTTCTTAATCTTTCCATCTTTGTTCGATTTTTCTTTGGCATCTGCAAACTTTTTATGTTTGGACTGGAAATCATGCATGCTTGACAAGTTACCGCTCGAATAAGCACATTTTCCAGTACTTGACTCTGTTTATAAGTGCAGTTAATATGTCGGTCATGTTACACACACACTGACACACACACACGCATATATATACACAAACCAACACACATATCATGGAGTGTATGAATCTAGTGAAAGTGTTGCAGTAATAAATACAGTGAGCAGATGTTAAAACAGTGATGTGTCCAGTCTCTTAGTCCGAAGAATCAATTCTTTAGTCAATCATTAATTCTGATTGCTACTACTTAAGGCAGGTTCATGATAATGTTAGATCTTGTAGACTGGTCATACATGATAACACTGCAAACCTGATGAGGGTCATGTTGATAAAAAAAAAAACTAAATAATAATAATATTTGCTTTTTATATAGCGCTTTACACCAGCGATAGGTCTCAAAGCACTTTACAGACGTTATATTACCCCTGGTCAATGATAACCTGTCCCAGAGACAATCCCTCCAGTCGGCAGCAGTTATATACTGCTCCCAGAGACAAGTTACCTCACAGGTACCCATTTAACCCCTGGGTGGAGAGAGGCAAGTGAGATAAAGCATCTTGCCCAAGGACACAACGTAATGAACTAGGCATGAATCGAACCAGCAATCCTTGGATCACGAGTCCGAAGCCTTAGCCAATTGGCCACCACGCTCTCAAATGGTGTGGTTTGTAACCATCAACAACTTGGAATGTCCTGAACAGAAATGTTACTTGTTTATAAGGGTTAATGTAGTTCTGAGTGCACTCTCTGTGTTAAGAAACTGCATGGACCCACATACACGTTTGAGATTGGAGGTTGAAGTTGACTGGTATTGAAATTGCCCCCTTTGGTAGCACCATGCTTTCATGAAAATCATTGCCATAAATGTTATCAGGGATATTATTCACCCGTCTCTCTCCCTCTCCCTCTCCCTGTCCGCCCATGCACCCATCCTTCCTCCCCTAGATGGTGTCGGGGGGGGGCATGGAATGGTTGTTCTTGACAATCTTGAGCACAGTTTTGCTCAGCTGATATGAAATTGGGTCATCTTTGATGATTGATCACAAGCCCTTGATTAACCAATTGCCTTGATTTTCATTGCGCAAAGGTCATTTTGACTACTTGGTTACTTGTCGTTTTTGTCACACCAAAAAGAAATGCTCATTTATTATTAATGAATTTTAGTAATTAATTGATAAAATAACTGCATACAACCACAAAAAATTTACTTATTTAATATCTCTTCCATCTTTTTATTAATTAGTAAAATAGTTTAACCTCTTGTTTAATTAGACCAGTCTTATTTAACAGAATCGAAACTATCTGTCCGGCTATATTTTCTGAAAATTATTGACCGCCTTCTGATTATTTTAAGGCGAAGAAGGAGCTAACAAAGACAAAACTAAAACTGCATGGATTGTAGTTAAATTTCCAAGATTATGTTTTTTTCCCCATGTAATATATTGATTTAGTTTCCTCTTGGTAGTGTTCAAACGGGTCAAACAAGAACTTAGTTGTACTTCACTGAAAGATTTGTAGCAGACATATTACTTGACATATTTTGTCAACAAAGCCTCTGTTCTGCTTGACCTACGAACCTTCAGCAACAACGATGAAATTATAGCCATTTCTAGCGCTTTCTTCGACCCATTGGAACCCAATCCAGAATCATTTATGACCTTAGCATTTAGCAAGACGTTTAGTGCCCTACTTAATGTTTCAAATAGGTCTCTCTGCCCCCCCCCCTCCCCCTCCCACTCTTAAGCAGGGTCCAGTTCAAACTTAGGTTGTGATGACAGATGAGGTGGGGCTAAAAGAAGGTAACCATCCTAGGCTGTGGGAGAATATGAATTGATTTTTATGGTATTAAACAAAATCTGACTAGAATGTAAAATTCATGACATAGAGCTTGCCATATTCAAGGAATGTATGAACCGTCACATATTTATAATAATTATGATGTAGAAGGATTTACATGCAAAAATGTCAGGTTGTGGGGGTGGGGTTTAATGTTTCTGATTTGGTGCTATATAAGTCCACTGTATTATCATTATTATTATTGTTATTGTTGTTTATTTTTGTCAAGATTCACCAAACTATTTAATGCGGTCATTAAAATATTCTGAAGAAAATGATTTCACATTTTTGTGGAGAAAAAAGCAAAACAAAATATTTAACATATTTGATTGAGAGCTACATTTAAGTTTCAACATATTTTTGTTTTAAAGATTTGGTCACAAAAATCATAACTGTATTTGAATAAAATTTCCATGGAAAGAGTACAGGGTAGGGAGCTAGGAGAAAGAACCAGCAAGGGGGAAGAGTTATGGGATCATAATAAATAGGAAGGAAAAGAGGAAGGGGGGAGGTACAGGAGGGGAGGATGAATAATGGTGGTAGGGACGACAAAGGAAGGGGGATAGTTTCTCCCAAGTCATGTATGATGGAGCTCGTCCTGAGAGAAAACTGATCTACCTTTAATTTCCTTGCTCTGAACCATTATGCATTTTCAAACAACAAATGTTGTTGTGATCATGTGTACTCTTAAAACAGCTTGTGTACAGTTAGTGGAGAAGATGGCTGCCAAAGACAAATAAAAACTGCTCTAGTTTTTGAATTTCACAGCTAAGTGAGATGTTTACTGTCGACTAAGGACTGATCTTTATTGCTCCTGATCTTCCATTGTTTTACCTCTATTTGGCCTTTACCTAATTGTCTCCTAAACCACAAAGTACTTCCCTTTCTTAGGAGTCCTCACTTAAGCTGTTAAAGAGATACTCATCCATTTCTGTTACTATGGTAACGAGATAATTTTTGCCTATTTAGAGTTCCACTTGCTTGTTTTATGATGTTTAATACTAAACCGGGATACAAGTTGTTTGTTATGTTATTGTGTAAAACAAATTCAAAATTTACATTTTGACCTTAAAACCTGCATATTTGAGGATAAATTCTAATGAGAATTAGGACCTGAAAATATTGGTAGCAATTTATTTTCCGTAGTTGTTGATGTAATTTTATATAAACATAATTTTAAATAAATTTAATAAAAAATTGTTTTGAGAATATTGTGCATAGGCTTTACGTTATTCTTTGTTTATACTTACGGGGGGGATAACTATGTTTTTTGAATTTTTATTTTGGTGCGGATTAATTTTTCATCATCTGCAAAATTAGTCAACGAATGTCTGGGAAGAAAGGGGGGAGAGGCAGAGAGGGGTCAGAGAGGATAATCGAAGATGAAGATTTTGTGTGTTTGGTGGAGACCATGGATAGAGTGGTTACATCACAATGATATTATATACCTTCAGTAATAACATTACAGAATAAGCTCACATCTATTCTTCCTTTCACCCCCCCTCCCCCCCCCTCCTTCTTCATCCCTTCATCTAGCACTGGTCAGCAACCCAGGCCAACCCCATTGCTAGATACATTCCATTGAAGAAGATAAATAGTAACAACTTATATCCTATCTCTCTTTTTACAACTCATTTAATACTTTTAACACTGATGTGTCCATAGAAGGAGTTGTTTGTTATTATTCTCTTCAAACTAGTAATGTTTACAATGTCATTACAATCAACCATAAAGTCCTAGATGTGTTTGTATATGTACCTTGGAAGTAAACGCAAAGCTGTTTAGACGTTACGGTTAAAGTATCTCGGTTCTAATCACCGGTCTACAAAGAATGAGATAAGTTAGCATTGTTTATACTTTACGGGCTAGATGAACTGTTGCATAATTAACTCAATGAACGGTACTACTGTATTTGCCCAACATACTGAATGTGTACTTTGAGGTCGTATAGTTTTCAACCTCATATTTTTTTCCTGTTTTCTATCTTAATTCCCAGTTTCACAGTCACCCTGCATGGAACATATATATATGCAAATGAATTGCTAGGTTTGTTAAAAAAAAGATCACAATCATTATTTCCCCCAAATGATCTTTTCCTTTCTTTGCCAGATGGGAGAAGAGAGCTTTGAGAGGAACTGTTCTTTTTACCTTGTTCTCCTGCAACGTTGATTTCATAAATGTGTAAATAGATAACACAATTACTTAACATTTAAATTTTTAGTGAAAGACCTTTGCCTCTCACCCTTTCCTGGTAACTGTGGTGATACATCGCTAACTCTACCCATCCCCTCCCACCCATCCCCTCCCACCCATCCCCTCCCCCACATCTTAGCCCTTCCACCACACACAAAGCTTTCTATTGATGGTAAGTGGACTAAACCATTTGTTCAAGCTATGATCTCCTCTATGCTTGCTTATTTAACCAGGTTTTTTTTTTTTTTTTTGTAGAGTCTCTTTGTGTCGTCCTAGAATTTCTACAATGCATTAACAACTGGCTTAGTTATGTATTTCAAATAAAATGTGGGGGCAAAGAACTTCCCCATAATTTTAATATACTTGTATGCATGCGTTCAAGTCTTATGTTCTACTTAAAGCTTTCGATCTTATCTCACACGGATTGACACTTTTTATGAAAATGCAAATAGCTGCAGCAGACATCATATCCCAGGGAAACATACCCTTGTTTGCTGCTAAACTCATTTATTAGAAAAACTGGTAATTACTATGGTATACTACTGGGAGTAAATGCTTGGAGTAACCGAAAAGCAGAAATGTAAAATTTTTGACAATTAATTTTCGGGAATGAATATATTATCTTTTGAGTAAATTGCTAACATTGCTCAGATATGTAATTGCCTCCATTTCTCATATCTTTCAAATTTTAAGTAAGTTGTGTTTTGAAACATATGTCATAGATGTAGAAGGGGGTTAGAGGTGATGGGTGCATGCGTCCTATATCCCTCCTCTCCTTGTCCTGAGAAAAGTGAAAAACACTCCCAATTAATCCCCAAAGTATTTCTGTAGAAAACAACCTATTTTAAATGACAATCAAGTCGGAAAACCAAGTATTATATATATATATATGGGCCTTTACACAGTAAACCAACACGAAAATCAACACATGCAGTTTTCAGTATTGAAATTGGTATTTTCTTTGTTCTATTAGGATGAGTGTTAGTTATTTGAAGCAGAGAGATAGCATAGAAAGTTTTAACATCCTACTTGAATTTTGAAATTTTGGTCCATTGGAATCCCATGGGAAATATAACGGGCGAACATTGACATACACCAGAAATATATAACGGTTGTAACACATTGACATACATCACATGGCAGGCAATTTTTCATAAAGTTTAAAACATATATAGTCTTGGACATTTTCCTATGATGGCATATAGTCATACC
>KN883030.1:154674-167192 GCA_000934455.1 Apostichopus parvimensis
TTTGCATTTTCACCTGGCCTTAGATGCAATTTGGTGCTCCAAATGAGATTTTTTTCTGCCAAAATGTTTTCTGCTAAAATGACGAATGTTGTTATCATTTATTGAGAAATGAAAAAGGGGTTTTCTGACTTGCGAAGCGGGGGGGCGGAATGATACTTCCGCCCCCCCATATTTTTCACTGGGGGGCTGGCACCCCCGCCAGCCCCCCGGTTCCTACGCCCTTGTTATAGTACATAATATCTTTCAGCAGGGTACTGTGGAGGGAGGGGGGAGGGGGGAGGAGGGAGCAGGGAAAGTCATTGGGATACATGGCAGACATCCAGAGGGTCCTTCAAATATAACTAAACTATTTAATCACAAACAGAAAATATTTTGTGCAGAATGATTTAATGGACGCATGGAGATATAAATTGTCTCGCATGTTTTGTAGCAGCTGTCTGTTATGCATGGGGATACATTGGGACTATTAGCTTATTTTGATCTGAGATAATTTTACAAGAGATCTAATAGCCTTATGAACAAAATATATAATAATACCATTCCTGCTTGGTGTGGAAGAGGGGTGTGGAGGGGGAGGGGTTAGTTGGTTTTAGCTGCTGACATATTGATAAACACACAATGGATATTTCAATATTTTACTTCGTGCTGAGCCAAACGGTGTGCCGCATACCACCACACCTCACATGTGAACATACTCACACACCCTTTCCTTTGGTGCAAATTTCTTTAAGCAGATTCTCCTCCATCATATATTGATATCCATTGGATTTTCCCTCCTCCTCCGCCCTCCCCCCCCCTCCCCCACCCATTCTTCTTTCCCATCATTTAGTAGACAGGAAGAAGAAAGTGGGTATTATTTCATTAGTTTGTACAGGATGGCAGAGGAAAGTTTATACTGGGATGTTGATTTCATAGTTTGTGTCAGACTGCAGTATTGAATAAATCAGATATAATACATGATGAATATTCATAGCCATAGTCTCGGCCTTGCAAGCCGCTATATATCATCTTGTGTCCTGTAACGCAACTCAATATGTTTGACTTCCGTTCAATGGTTGAAGACTTTGCTACAACACAACGGAATGAAGGATTCTACAGAAGATTAAGGGAATTTATACTTTTATTGGATCTCTCCTGGTACCTATGCCAATACTTCCTGATAATCTCAGCTGTGTGTTCTCTCAAGGACGTTTGCTTTTCTTCTTTAATGCTCTGCATTGATTGGTTAGCTAGGTAACATACCAAGGAGCTTAATGAGTTTGAAGGAGAATAGAATAAACTCATGACATTACTGTGCTTATTTCACAGGATAATCGTTTATCAACTATTTCATTCAAGTTTACCATAAAGTGAAGATTTCGTTAAACAAGGAATTTAAGGGAAGATGTCCGATCAGTCACTGGTGGTGACTCATTCACTGAGTAGTGTGGATGGGATGTAGGAACAATAGAACACTTTCTACCTCTGTGGGTTGTAATGGGGGACTGATTTGCTTGAAGGATGAGGGACATAAGAGGACACAATCCTTCTCATCAGGCATTAACCTGCCAACGATCATGGTTTCACCATGAGGCTTGTCCTTTTATGTGGTGGGTTCTGCAAATCTCATGTGCAAAATGGTTAAACTCGTCAAATGAAGTTTTAAAAGCAGCTTAACTTTGCATTGTGTAGTTTTTTTGTTTGTTTGTTTTATGGAACGATTGTTAAATCACCAGGTTTTGGGCACTAAACCTCCATTTTATTTTCATTGTTTTTTATCTTCCTTCAAATCACATGAAAAAACATCTCAGTAAAGGAAAATGCTTTGGCATTTGCTGTACTCTTCTCCCATGAATAAAATTATGATAACTAGAAGACACATTTCTTACTCTGAGTACTCTATGAGGAGTTCACCAAGTCAAACTCACTTGTACCTTCTTCTAATCTTGATCAAGTGCATCTACTTCCTTATTATAATTTGTTTCCTTGTATAGTCTACCAGTGACATCTAGGAAATTATAAACACTGAAACTTCCGCAAAAGCAAAACACATCGAGATTCAATGACGTTGGTCGTGTGTGGAACATCGTAAAAGCAGATATTTAAAATCTTGAAAAACAGACTGATCAATACATTTCCTTAAGAGCAGAGATAAAGGGCCTAGTGTACCAGTACACTATAATCACAGCAGAGGTAAAGAGCCTAACCTGCTTTGCATATAAGAATCAGGGCTGAAGATGTTCTTGCTGTGGTGAACTATGAGACTGATTGTTTCTTTTTGGCCAAGATCAACATTTTTGATAAACTTTTTTCATAGAAAAACATTCATGAAATATTACTGAATAAGGAAGTAAAATGTAGTCATGAACGTTAACGAGGTTGTTTGTTTATAAATTGTTTTAGTACATCCTTTGTTAACATTTGCTCTGCCCTGGCTTTTTGGTCATAAATTTTTACAAAAGCTTTCAATAAATTTCACGCAAGGTTACCAAACGTGACTTCCTCAATGCATTTTCGGTCAAAGGTTTTTACAATATCTTCAGGGCTGCTAGTGAATCCAACTTTGCACAGAATTTTTGACTTTGACAGAACTTTCAGCCTGTGTCCCAGTATCTTATATGGAATCTTAAAACGAACAAATTTGAAATATTATGCAAATTGAGACATATTTTATATTTCCAAGATTGTAAAATTAATAAAAAGGTAAATATTTATTTAACATTAAACTTGCATAGAAAACGAGAAGAGATAAACATGTTGAATATGATCACTTTTATTTTGCCATTAAATAATAATAATAATAATATTAATAATAATCAAATTATTACGATTAATAATAATAATAATCAATTAAACAGTACATACATTTGTGGTAGTAGCGCAAGAAAAATTTGTGATTCAATTTGAACACATTGCAGGTAAATTGTAAAAAAAATTGTCGATTTTTTTGGGCATTTCATTTTGTACCAAAGAGAAAGTCAGTTAATCAGAATAAAATATTTCATGGAATGCACTTCATTTTTAAATTGATATGAAATGATGGCACACATTTTGACTGGTTTCTCCCTGCATACCAACATTTGTGGAGGGGATAACCTTGCAAACAACTTGCACATTTGTGTCTTACTATAGTTATTTTGTATCATGTATTACATAAACGTTCTCATTTCTAATCCATGTATGGTGTATGCCACAAGGCGTTGAAAATAGGAGGAAATTCCTTATATCTTATTGCACCAAGTATGAAAATTTTCATTCTGTTACCGAACTTTTCTTTTAGGTGTTTTTAAAAATTTTCAGAATCATACTTTCAGTTTCAATAGTATTGAACACGTTCTTTAACCCCCCCCCCAACCCACCCCCATTCCCTACCCCTATAATTTCTCTTCCCCTCTCAAATAATTACATTTTCATGTTATCTTTAAGAAAACAAACTTATCAATGCATTTAATTATTTATGATTTCAATTCAGTTTTGATCACATCTGGTTCATTTCATTTTTGATTTATTACAAAAATGAAATATTTTTTTCCCTTATGTGTGAACCTAGATCTCCTAGGCTCCAATTTCTTTAAAATATATTGCTCTGTGTTCAAAATATTTACATCACCCTGTGAAGGATTTCTTGGCTTTGAGAACAAACAAAAATAAAGGATATTTTTTGTTTTTGCAAAAGGATAACAAAACAAAAGTTGCTACAAACACACGTTACAGCACGAGATACAAAGTTTTTTGCACATAACACAATTTTCCAAAAATATATATACCTTTCCTTCCCCTTCAGTCCTAATAATAATGCATAACTTTTGTATATTCAAATATCAGTAAATGATGATAATAATAGTAAATAATATCTGCCTAACTTGACAAACAGAATTGGGTTAAGTATGGGTAAAATTAACAGGTGTAACATAGAGAGATATATAAATGGAAATTAAATCACAAATTTTTATTAGGATGTGATAACTAGCATCTCAGAATACAGAATTACACGACAACTTCGGAATCCTACCAAAATATAAATTTCTTATAACTTATCGGAGGCGTGCATGTTTAGCAATCCTTCCCCCCCCCTCCAACCTCCCCACACCCTTTCTCTCTCTCTCTCCTCCTAATTTAGGTGTTATCTTGAGAAAAGTCTCAACACATTGGTAAGCAGGAGTTTCCCACCTCCCACTAAAAACCTTGCATAAGAGTACATTTAAATACCCAGTGTCTGTTGACACTATCTACTATCACAATTTCACCTACATTCCTATGGAAAATACTCCCAAAACTACATAGACTACTATGAACGGCAACCCATTGCTGATTGCAAAAACTGGCCGTACCAACTTCCAAGTTTGTTCTCATTAGGGAATCTTTATGGAGCTTCATGAATTATTCATGAAGCACTAAGCACTGTTGGAATGGTGGATCAGTAATGAGAGGTTACAGTGTGTACTGTGTAGTCTTATCTGGTTACACGGCTAAATTATCCACACCATGTTGAATTGGTCAACAACTCATCTGGCGGGCTGAATTTTGGCAGTATTTTACAACAGACCTTCCGCATATGGTTAACAAAGGCGCTACTGTATAACATCAACAGGGATGTGAACATTTCTATTGGCAGGTACAAATCAACCGGCAGGGTTTTATGACAAAACTCTGCAACCTACCAGAGAGTCATTAAACATCTCCCATCCATCTACCTGAGATGTGAAATCATGGTTATAAATAGCAGCCAATCAAGACAGGCCTGTCTCGGGTATATGGTTACCATCACCTTGTTGGTGTCATAAATCTCCAGAGAAAAGAGACGGTCAGAGACAGAGGAGGAGCAACGAGAATAGAGAGAGAGAGAGATCGGAGGGAAAGAGAAAGATGAAACCTACACAGATCAGTGATAAGTTAAAACACTTAACTGTCCCTTGTGATCTACGATTCTCTTACCTCCGATACCATAAGTGACTCCGGGAGAGCGAGAGAGTGTTAAACGGAAAGATAAACATACCAGCAGATTTAAACCTGCAGGGATACTTCTTCTTTCACACCAACGAGAGATGATGGCAATGACCAGATTACTAGCACTGACACCAACAACATATGTTAGTTACCTCTACTGAACTGAAGCAGGGTTTGAAAATCTCGTTATCTACTCTTGCTATTAATTAATTCATTCATTCATTAATTACTGTGTTTAATTTAAACTATATAGTTTCACATGATGCTCCCCTTCAATAAATCCTCTCCAGTCATATCGAAACTTTTTATAATTTATGGATTCTAATTATACAATTCACATTTTAAAAGGAAATTTAAAATAGCTTTATTGTAAGAACATGCCCTGCTATCTAGAATTTACTTTCTAAGGTTATAGACTGCATCTAGTTTTTGACCATTTCTTAAATCTTATCCTTTCTTAAATATCATAATTAATTTCCCATCTATGGTCATTGAAACATTCCAAATGATACAAAATTGTCAACAATCACCCACTATGACACACCACTTACAGGAATGTTACATATTATGAGACAAAAACATAACTTTTTTGAATATTTCTGCATTTTATTCTTTGTGCATTGCTTTAAGTCTTTCATTTACAAAATTTGCATCGGTGGCAATCCCACTATGGCTTTGTCACATCAAAACGAGTTGCATATTCTAGTTTATTATTTTCATCATAGCAAGTCAAAATGATAACTGATAAACTTAGATTTAGCATCCTTCCTCCAAGAAAGAAATTAAAATCTTTTAACCCTACAACTAATTTAATCTGCTTTATCAGCCTCAATTTACTGATCAGTCAATCAATCAATCAGATAACAATATCTTTGAAAAATTGATACTTAACAGGAATAAAAATTCTTAAAATTTGTTTACCCTGTTGATATTATCACAAAATGGCAAGTCAAATGTTTGTAAGAAAACAAAAACATCAGTTGGTCTCTAACAATCTGATGGTCTGCAAAATTCTATTTTACAACTGTTTACTCTTTCCTTTCATCCTTTTTACACTCAATTTAGATCAAGGAAACTTTAAACAAGTCCCCACCACCCCCCCCCCCCCCCCCCCCCCCCCCCCCCCCCCCCCCCCCCAAAAAAAAAAAAAAGAGATTGACAGTGAAATGTGAATCATCTTACAAGAAGTCAAAGATCAAATTTTGAACTTCTTCCAAGATATTCAAATAACTGGTCAAATTTTTACAAATTCTTATGTCCACAAATATTGGGTTAAAAAAGGTAAACCATTCAATTTTACAATCTTTTCAGCTAATTGACCAAGAAACTGTAAATGCTACTAAATTACAGTCAAGATTTATCACCCTGGATCCAGAACAATCACCATTATAAGGTTGTGGGTAGTGTTTATGTGGAAGCCATGTAGCGGAGTGCATAAATTAGAGTAACCACGGTTACTTGCGTACATGTGATTGGTCCAGGCAATCTACCATATACAGTCGTTCTATTAGCTGCAGCTTCTACACATTTAACTCATTTCTACACAGACAGCTATTACAGTTGTCTATTCACTGTAGAGACAATGAACCACTTGTTTTAAAGTCAACAATACTTGCTGAAATATTTCCCTCTTAATTGACTAATCCCTGGTTTAAGGAATTTTATATGAAAATCCTTAAGAAACACAACTGAGTGAAAGATCAGATTGGTAAAGTTGCACATGTATGGTAGCCAAAAATGTACAAAAAAAAATACACCATTGCTTATACATTTAACAATTACTCGGACTTGGAAAGTGAAAATAGGCAAGCACCATTCATATATATATACTGACCGGCAGAGAAGGACCTAAATATATACAGATTTGATAAGAATGCCATGTGAGAGAAAAATCTCCAAATAGTTAAGTTAAAAAAACAACAAATGAAAACAAGGGGGGGGGGGGCAAAAATGTGACAGAAATGTCCACTACTAATATCACATATAACAAACATTTTTCCAAACTTTAAAAAAAAAATTGTGTCAAATTTTCTCACGACAGAAAATTGCAGCAAACTTGAGAAGGAATTTGTGCAGCTAACAGTTCAATAATACATTGGGTCTAGGGTTATTAGACCGTACTACAAACAGAACACATTTATTTCTGAGAAGAAGCATACTGGGTCTGTACGAAGAGCATGAAGAATGAAAGTTGCGTTTGGTCTGGTTTAATTTAAACATAAATGATTGTCATGAGTATGTATCTAAGTGTTTCCCTTGACTGTGTTGCATATTTTTTTTACAAATCTGTTCCATATTCCATAAAATTTCTCCATACATCAGTGCAAAATTTGCTTGACTGGTGGGTAATTTAATTGTCTTTTAAGAAAGTTGTACTGTCAATTTGTTTATTTTTTTTAAAAATTTGGTTAACATATATGACGTAACAGTAGATAATGGTAGCTAATTATGTTACCAAATGGTAAAATATTTGCATACTTCCATTACTTCAAGGCAGGTCTGTAACCTATTTAGAACCCTATGAAATAACAACAGTAAGAAACAGAAAACCCAATGTGCAAGAACATTCATGCATGGTGGCATATAATTCATTATTCATTCTAACTTTTACGCAGTAGTAGTTCCAAGACCTAACATATAAATAAGTAAACACACAGTATAAAAGCTGCTCATTTGATTTAGTGTGTAAACATATATCACATGTAGCATGGACCCAGTATGCTTCTTTAGATCAACATTTTAAGTAAAAACATTTTTACCAGCTTTTAACTTGAGCGATGACTTATATCTGTTACAAATGTTTTTATTAGAATATCTATATTAATCGTTACTTAATCCTGATCATCATCCCCATAAATTCCAACATGAAGTAGGTCACGATGTGAACTCTGGTATTGTAAATATTTACGTGAATGCCAGGATGTGAGGTATATAAAGAACGGAAGTAAACAACAATTCATCACTGCTGTCGCATGGTGTCATCGGTGGGATCCTGCAAGCATACTAGATATATATATATCAGTACTTCGGTAATTAATATCTATCTTGGCCCTGAAACTAATTGCAGCATCTGTTCACTCAAAGCTGCACTACATATGTGTTTAAGCAGGGAGTTGTTATGGATTCCATAACAACTCCCTGGTTTAAGTAACATTGGTTTTTATTGATTGAATAATCTGTTAGAGTGACATTGTGTAGGAATGGTTGATCGATCATTTCATTTCTGGTCACTTTGGAGCTCTTCCTTTCTAAGCTTTAATTCATTTTAATTTCATACTTATTCATCCTTACAACACAAAACAAAGGATAAACATGGCAGTTTAACAGCGAGTGGAATGGAAGACACTTTCCATCAAACATTTCATTGCAACAAACTGAGAGGGTAAGAGACTACAATTTATCAGCAAATGTTGGCCATTTTGTGACCATTTCTAAGACATTCACATTACAATATAAACCTTACCCAGGGTACTATTTTATATGATTGATACAAACTGTTTCTCTCGTTAGATATCTCTTGTTTTTCAGATGTTTGCCTTTCTTTCTGTCGTTGCATTTGAGTATTTTGAGACTCTTAATTAAGTAACATCTGCTGACCCTTCTGGCTTCAGACAGTGCAGCTGAGATATGCACACTGGACTGTGTAGTACTGACAAGCCATCTACATTAAAACTCTGACATTAACATGAACCATCAAGAACAAGGTGTCATTATCAATGCTATTGTATCAAAGTACCTTTCGCTTGGGAACATCCATCAGTGTTGGTCCCATAACTGGAAACAAAAGGCCATGATACTGTCATTTGAAACATTTTTGCACCTGGCAATGAAACTAGTATCGCGATTTTGAACTATTATGTGTAAGGTTTTAAGTAGATAAGTATAAGCAGGTATAATTTTTTTTTTTAAATTGCATACTTTCTTTTGCTGTACTAATAGCTCTTTATTTTTTTTTTGGTATGCAAGACAAGCCCCCCCCATTCCCCCCTCCCTCGTACATACTATTGTAGACATTTCAGGTATATCTACTGCATAATCTAGGCATGTTTCACTTGTTGGGTAGTTTTATAGATCTGGTTTTATTTTAATTATTAGAGAGATATTATTTCAGAAACTTGGTAGTCTTGTCAAATTTGTGTTCGAGTAAAGCAGTTGCTACATATGGACTATCCTTAAACTGTTCCCCTCGGGTTTCATAAAGTTATAAAACATGCATTATGTTTTACTGTAGAAGGTCACCTTGAGCTTCATGAATATTCATCCATGTCTCTGTTACTGTGTTTTAATTGGTCTGTTCACACGGCTGATATTGATCGGTACTGACCCATCTGTCAATAAATGCACAAAGCTAGAAGAAATGTCTGATCAAAATACTTGAAGCTGGCTGCCAGGGAGAGGCCAACAAAACAGCAACAAGTTTGGGGCAAGATGATTTGAACGTTAAAAATGTCTATTATAATCCTTACCACTCGTCTCGTAATTTGTCAAATATAAAATCTCGTTTCTATGTAAATCCACATGAATTTTGTATGTCCAATCTGAGAAGATCATTTGGCATAAACATGAAACCCTGAAAAAAAAAAATTTTTTACTACCAACCATCCCAAATTATTATGGGAAAAAATGTTGATAAATGAACCTTACCCAAATACACGTTCATAGAAAGCATTCATAATAGGCACAAATCCCATCACAAAAATTGTCATTCCTATTAAAGTTACAAATATCACTTAAAAGTCATGCAATGCAGTTGGCATTTTTTTTAAATTAAGGCTGTAAAAAAGGATGAGTGCATAATGCTCAAAGATTGATCCAAAGAGTTACAACTCCCTCTGACTTTTAACTTCTGGACACCTCCGGTGACCTGACGTAACCGTTCTGGGTCTTTACTCTCTGGCCGACTCCACTGGACTTTTGCTTTTCTAACACTGACGCCCGTTTACGTACTAACTTAACCTTTTGCAGATGCGGTTGACTTCGACTTCTCTGCAGTTGTACTTGGCAGCGCTCCAGTTTAGGGGTGGGAGTTTGAACAACCGAGGAACCGGCGGATAGTGTTCGTCGATGTCTCTTCCAGTCTGGCCTGGAGGAACATGAAGAGGATGACTTGCCTAGATGCAAATCATCTTTACTTTCAGTTAAATTGTCATTTAAGTGCAGATTCTGTACAGTGGGAGCCTCTTTCCGACTTTCTTCTCTAAGACACCTCAACCAATCTTCCCTGGTCTCTCTCGACTCTGTGTTAAACTTGTACACTTGGGTGTTACTCTTGTCCTCAAAGGCAACTTGAAAGCTAAATTCACCGATCGGTGCGATGCGTCCTACTTGGAGATTAAAGAATCCTCTTGGTTTCTTACCGTTCTTGTCGGAGAACCAAGCAATGAATGGACTAGAGTCATTGGTGTACAGTCTAACAAAGACACATTTTGGCTTCTTCTTATGTCTCCTCCACGGTTCGTGTACAGACAGCTGACCGTGGAGACGAATCTGGCTCATCTGAGAACACGTGAACAGAGTGTGCAAGTCAAATTTGGGTCGTTGTCCGTTATCAGAGTTCCTCTTCAAGAGACGTCGAAGGAACTCTGACGCCATGTTCACCATGAGTGCACTCCTGGGGAGACCAAACTCTTGTTGACAAAAATCCTGTCCCGTCACCACCAGAATAAATCACTGTAATTGATCCACAATCGTTTCACCAAAAATGATATCGTTTTGCCAGTCCTCATTCCAGGACAAAAAAACTAAAGATAATTATTTCCCAGCAACTGTTAACAAGAGGAAACGAATCACCAGAATAGAATGGCTGGCACCAGTTGAATGACTCTTACACTGACAAGATAGTTTCTAGGCCATCCCCGTTTTCTGGCAGGTTGCCTGTGTTTCCTCGTTTCACAATGTCTACTTCCTCATATGACCACCGATTAGCTTGGATATAATGCTCCTACCAGGATCTCAAGAATCTCTTTATCTGCGGATGAGAATGTAAACTCAGGAAATTAGAATCGTGTTCAGGAAAGATGCCCTTTGACCTCTTAAAATGCTCCAATGGTAATAAAGTGTCATAAAGTTTAGAGGACAGTTGGTACATGTACAAGTCAAACAGGGTTAATAGAATTCAGAACCACACTTCCAGGCTAAGTCATGGACTTCAGTCAAAATGGAATCTTTTGAAACTTGTGCTAAATACAATTTTGGGGTAAGTTTTTTACAGATCTACAATCAAACAAGCCTTGCACAGCTTGCATACCAATTCACTCAAAAATTCATGATAAATTTGTGTTATTTCCAATTTCCAACATATAATATCCATAACCATGCATGCAAAGAAATTTTCACTAACGAATATTTTGAACAGGGTGTTGCCTTGAAGAATCTTGCTCACTGAAAGTCCTTCCATAATGTAATACAGTATGCTTATTATGTTATTCTTTAAATAAAGTCCACAAAATATGAAAATCCTTCACCAACAATACTGTATATACATGATGAAAGTCATCCATAACATGTACTTATTAGTTATCACACAACACGTTCGTTATGGTCCATAACAAGAAAGCAATCTGTCAAGCAGTTGTACAGTGCTGAAATCCTGCATATTATGGTATAGGCCTATACATACTGTAGTAATAGTTTGTACTGAAAACACAATCTATATAGTGAAAGAAATATATACCATCAACATCAGGAAATGAATTACCCCTACTGTAGAGTGCAGGCTAGCAGTTTATGATTGATAGCTAATACTTTATAATTACTTTACAGATTCAATATAAATATACTGTCATGTTTACATGGGACAAACAGCAGCTATCACAAACAAGATACAACTGCAGGGGACTAAACCTGTCTATATTTGCTTCCTTCAAATCTGTGACAATGATCACTTCACCGTTTTTAATGATACAGCCAAAAAATATAGACAGCCAAGTTCTTAACCACAACCAAAAAATCTCTTGGACCAAGTTTAATTACAAAAGTAAAAACACCAACCAAATATACATAAAAAATTTATTGGACTTTAAATCCTGCATTTACTGTATTATACATACAGTAAATAAACTGTGGTAAACACAGATGCTGCCTACAATGTACTGTACTACAGTAATGTACTGTATGCCTTGCCTTCTTCCAGTACGCTGTGATATCCAGCATGCTTGTACTTGTACTGTCAAGAATATCTGTGTGATAATTACTTAATTAGTGAAACTGTGTACAGTACAAATTAAATGCTAAAACATGGATGACACATAGTAGTGCTGTAACTGTACATATTAGGAATGGTGTACACTGAGAATTCAAACCTTCAGTACAAGTTCTAAAAAGATCTATATTTTATAACCTTTCTGTAAAAATCATCATTTTAGTCTGTCTGAGGTGGTTACAGCTGAAATGAATCAAAATCACTTGTCACTTTTTCCATCCTGATGGAAGAGATATTGGTGTATCTGTCAAGGTCCAGACAATTTATTCAATTTCTAGGTAGTTATAGATGAGGCATGCAACGTCAGAGTGTTGTATGTATCATATATACACCAGTGCATGGCTTCCAGCATAGATGGCAGAACAGTTAGTAATATACCGTAGAATAGTCA
>KN883030.1:173877-201734 GCA_000934455.1 Apostichopus parvimensis
CTCACCAACGGCATCAAATTATCTGGGCTGACAAGTTGACATTATAATGCAATGAAGATAGAAATGAGGGGCAAACTGGATGTTTAACAGAATCTCAATTTTACTGACAGCAGCTTAATCAACTAATAAGCACTTCCAGTCTTACAATTCATTGATTAACTCAGTTTGCTTTTATAGGAACAGAATCTAATTCTTCAATTATTCCAATATTCCAATATTTAAGCATATTTGTGATTAAAAAAAACAAAGAGCTCGGAGGGTGGGAGTTCTGTTATCTTGATGATTTTGAATTTCTGATAATGCTCATAAAATTCATGATTAAAGTAAAGCTGTTTTTAAGACACCTCTAACATTAACTGAACTATTTAAAAATCTCCCCCAGAATAATTTATCACGCCTCGCATTTTTTATGAACAGGAAAATTGTGAATAACGTTAGGTGCACCCCATGAACTGTTTTGCTAAACATCAACATCAAATTCCTGTTACCATGGTAACATGTGGTATTTAAGGCATAATAGAGGTTCCCCATCATTACAGCCGCAAAACACTACCTTCCATCAAGTACATCAAGTAATGATTAAGATCAGACGACTTGAGTTTTACACTTTTGTCCAGTTCACTCAACTTACGAAAGTATTGCTGTGGGGAATACCAAGTACGCCATCGTTTGAGGCCTAGCAAATTTTACAAATTTATGGAAACCTACAAGGTACTTGATGCTTTAAGGTCCTCACATTAATAATAAAAAATATCTTCTAGACAGACAACTACAAAAGAATGATAGACATGGACTTTGACAAGCATGAAAAAAATATCGATCTTGATCATTTGCAATTTGTGTAAATATGGAAAATAACCTGTAGAGAGAAGTTCATACAACAAAGCAATTTACTGTAATATTGTAAACAACATTTGGTACTCAGTCTAGAGTTTCGTTCATCTCACACCTTGAAAATAATTTCTTGCAAAAGCTTGTTTTTCCTTTTATTTGGAAAATTTGTCACAGCATTCGATACTAAAATTCCATCATAACAATAACAATCATTAGCTTGAAATTTCAAGTCTTGAATTGGAAAACGTTCTGAGTGATGAAATGTTTAGAAGGCAATTTCATATATTCCTACAGATACTTAACATTCATGTGACCTGTGTAACATATCAATTAATCGAGTATTTTGTTTGAATCAACTGGAAACTGTCTTTGAAATGTACCCAGCTCGTTTGGGCAAAACAGCAAGGAAATGGCCAGGATAAAAAACTATTTGCAACCAACTACAGGAGCAGTTTAAATGATAAAATGCACACACTGAGCCTGCTTAATTTAATGACCCCATCTCAATGCAGAATCTATGTACGGATTATTCAAGTGTACTACTTTACCAACTCAATTGTTTTGAACGTATTAAATAACTCACTGTATTCCAAACTCTATTTTACAAGTTAATGTCTTGATTGAATGCCCATTATTTCCTCTGACATGTTAAAACCACAAGCTTGTAGGAACACAATGATGTGAATCCACCACCACCACCAGCATACATGTATTATGTCACCCACACTTTGGTTAATAAACTAAGTTAATTACTAACTGGCTGATAAAATACTGGTGCGTTAACCACCATTCAGACTCTTAATTGTGTGCATTAAACTCGATGGACTTTTGGCTTACTGTACAACATACGGTAGCTGTAAGAATAGTGCTGAAACAGAAGCAATTTATACAATGCAAGATGGCACTGTGTAATGTCAGCAGTATCAACTCAATTGCTATTTGCTTCGATGACATCCATTGTTACAAACATGCATGAGATGAAAATGCATGGAACTTTATATCATTTAATACATATTAAAGAGAGAGAAAAAAACTGTAAACTGCTGATCTACTACAAAACACCAGTGTCTAGGTATAAAAAAAAAAGGTATTTGAATAAGAGGATATGATATTTTGATACTAGCAGGATCTTCTTCAAATGCAAAAAAATATTTCAAATATTGTTTAGAATGTGTCTTCTACTGTAGGTGTACATGTATTCATCTTCAAGAATACACTGAGTCTAAGTCTAGGACTCATGACATTATATATTAAATGTAGGGCAGAAAGTTAGGAACAATTCTAATAATGTTACTACTCTAATTTTTTGAAACATAGTTCAGTAAAGCATGCCAAAGCGTTAAATGTATTTGACATTCATTTTTACACTACACTACAGTACATCATAATCTGATTCATAGAAATGCTCTCCGGGCCAGGAAACTGTGCATTAGTTAAAAGGATGACAGGTACATTGTAACAAAGGGATCAAGAATAGCCTAACTATAGTACTGTTTTACATAATGCAAGTATGGAATGCCAAATGGACAATAAACATGTTTCTAAAACATCCATTTGGCATTCCATGTCAGAAGCTCTTCTTTACCATACATTAAATACTCTTTCTTTCTTTTTTAAGTCTGGGCAGAAGTGGCAGACCAGGGATATATATTTTTAGTTTTCTCAGTTTTCCTTCTCCCCGGGAAGACAGGGATACCTGACATTGAGGAATGGATCCCCTGGGCGAAGACTTGACCTTGTCCTTTACCAGCAGCAGGCACAAGATAATCCAGGTTGTTACACCATATAATACATCACTACTCACTGTATCTGCTAACCCCAACTGTGAAATGACAGGCCTGGTAATAATTGGTAATGTTTGGGGAGGTTCTGCACATCACAGATGGTATACACTTTAGTAGGGGAGAATATCATGTCAGGACAACCATGGTGAGTGGGTTCAAACTGGGTATTAAACAATGTTGTCCTCAAGCAAGTTACATTTAGTATGTACTTGTTATGTACTTGTAATGCACAGAAAACATATATCACAACCTTGTACATTTGGAAGTACACCTTGAGAGAACTATCAAAAAAAAAAGAGATTGTACAATGAATTAAGATAAAACCAAAGTGACAAAGTAATTGATATCGCCTGCCAAAATTTGGCAAGGTATCAAAAGATGGTTGATAAAAGAGGTCTGGACATAGAGGGCGCAGAAGTGTTAAAAGGTTGAGCACTCTCGTTCTAGACATGATAGAACGAGAGTGCTCAAGTCGTGGGGAGACAGGTAAGCGAGGATCAACTTAATTTAATATGTTGCCAAAATATATATTATTAACCATCAATTAAGCCTGCCATAATTGTGAAACTGATTTCTTTAGGTCAATACAAAGAGATCAGCCAATGCACTCATTATTACCTGGCCAGAATTAGATTCCAAAATAAGTGTGAACGATTAGTTTTAACTCAACAAGAGTCTGAACAAAATATCAGTTAGTAACATTGCCCTACGATATAAATTTGTATCTGATTCTATATCTTGACAGGTTTTTCCCCTTCTTTATTGTTTGTTTGTTTGTTTTGTGGGAGAAGGTCGGGAGGGAGTAAGGGTCAAGAAGGGGGAGGGAGGGGGTTAACTTCTTGCTTTCAAAAGGAACTATGTTGTTACTTTCAGTTAACAAAGTTTATACCAATTGACATGTATACATGAATAACATGTACAGCTAATGACAGGGATAATTTAGTGTTTACATTTTGTGTAGCATTTCTCGGTTTTATGATGAATTATATTTCTCATAAAATATTGACAGTAGTATGCTATCAGTGTGCAAAAACTGCCATGCATAATTACGTTCCATTGTGTAGCCATTTGCCTATTTGGTATACCATTTTGCGATGATTTTGCGGATAAATGATTCCCTTACTGTAGGTTCAAAACCAAATTATCTATTGCCGTTCACAATGGGTAATACTCACTGTTTTCACAGGGGAGAGAAGCTGCTGCTGCTAATGGTATTTGATTCAAAACCTGGTGTCAAATCAAGAAGCAACAAAAACAGATTTGTGGCAGCTTGCATGCATATCAGCTGCTAGCTTGAGTGAACATACAAAAGATGGCTGCTGTATTGTATATCAATAACAAGGCTCTTCTGTTATTATCATGCAGCACTAAGGTCATAAAAAATATTTATATGAATGAAGGCAAACAATAATCTTTTCAAAAAAGTTCCAACAAGAACAAGCTTGACTATTTTCCTTTTTTTTCTCTCTCTCTTCTACTTAACCTCCCCTAGAGACAGTTTCTTGTTGACAATTGTAAGGGAACAGTGGTACAGTGTTATAATAACACTTTTTTATCACTAAATTTTACAAAAAATCAGAATATTTCTGTAGAAGTTTGCAAAGTGAAAGAAAAATGACCAATGATGCAGCATACAGAATGTACAGTAGACAGCCTTCAAAAACACAGCCAAGTTTATTGCGTACATACTGTATATATAACTCAACCCAAGGCAGACATTCTTATAAGACAACACTAATTAATTTGCGACAGTATCCTCAGATATCTATTGTATTCAAAAAGACAAAAGAAAAAACATTGCTGCCATCTCAGCCCTTTCTCAGATGTGTGTCATAGATCTGATACAATTTCCCCAAAATTAACAGCATAAATTTACGTATTTTTTTAGCCAAGCGTGATATTTTATTATGATGGGTGACATCTGTTTTATAAAGTATGATTTACATAACTTTTTGTTCATTTACCAATATGTTCAGTTTATGTGCTGTTTATATCAGTACAGTACAGAACATGTACACTGTTCAATGAGAATACAGTATTTCCTCATTTTTTTCTTTTTTTTTCGTTAGCATCGTTTTTGCTCTTCTTTTTGTTTTGTAAGGGCAAAAAATTTATAATTTTCCAATTTGCTTGTTACATGGGATTAATAGTAATTTGATAATTATCTAGGCATCAAATAATCAAAGCGTTAATAATCATATAAGGTTTGTCAATCACTTGCAATTATTTACCTTTTACCTAGTGGGAAATTCTTGGACCTTTGGTTTAATTTGATCATAATTAACGATCACGTTTTCGTAACACTTGGTACGGGTAGGTTAGGTAACAACTTTTACCACATGCAAGATCTTTTATTTAAACTTATTAATCACTATGACGTCTGTATCAGTTAAACAGTGACATCCCTCATCAATTATTAAAACTGCCATAAAAACTTCACTTATTAATAATAATAATTAATACAAACTACTGTTATACTACTTCAAATCCTATCGATTGTAAATAGACTGAACTGTTTACAAGTATCCTCTATTTAAATGAATTTCTCAAAAGTTCACACACGCCATAATAAACAAGTTGCTACAGTAGTTTTCAAGGATTCAGTCCATTCTGCCATCAAAGTCGTTTAACTGTACAACCTGACGAAACCTAGAGCAACATTTGTACTCAAATGAAAATTACCTTGTCAACATAGACGATTATGGACCATGCTAAATAAACCACTGGGGCATAAAAAGTAATTTCAGCTACTTTTGTTTTTCAAATTGGTTGATTTGAATCCATGGCAACTGTGTTTGGTATTCCATTAGCTCGTGATGAATATATTATGAACCCATCATTTTATTTTAGTCTGGCAAAAGACATTCGTGCAAAACAAGATGAGTTTATCAAACAAATTTTACGGTCTTCTGCCAGCGGGAGAGAAGTAAGATTTTCAGTTGTTTTCAGCTTCTACATGACGCCAAAGTCCCCCCTGACTGCTTTTCTTGACAACAACAACCGATTTTATGGATCAAAATATCAGGACACAATTTATTTCCAAATTTTATCGCAGTGACAAAAATACTTTCAACTGAAAAAAAGATGAGGAGAATAAAGAGAACCACAATTTTTTATGTTTAAAGAAACAGCAAGTAACATTTGCTGGTAATGCAAATCATTCTGTACTAAAACTATACATTTCCATTCAAACTAAATATATCTAAAAATTTTCTTAATGGCATTTTTTTCTCTTGCACGATTTATTTGCTTGTTTGTAATTAATATTCTTGTTTTGTAGGAGCAGGGGATAGGGGTTGCAGGTGAGAGCCTGAAGAGATCAGGACCTACTGTACAAAGATGATGATGAGCAAAATTATTCCTCCCGCTCCCTCCTATCTCGTCCCCCTCACCCCTATCTCTATCTTCATCTCCCCCTCACCAAGCTTGGTGAATAATTATGTATCAAGTATCATACACTTAATATTTTCAGTGTGCTATCATGATGAGCACAATGATCAGACCGTCCACTATCCTCCCTTCTATTCCTCCCTCCTACCTAACCCCCTCTCCCCCCCCCCTTGCCCACAACACACTGGTTTAGGTTAGTAAATACACAATATATAGCTTATCTTTCAGTTTGCTATATATCACAATGTGAAGGCCACCATGAAACAGCTGACAATATATGTGCTGTGACAAAATCTCTGAGAAAACTAACACCTTCAAAGCAGGTGATACCTTGTCAACCACCTTTATTGTTGTAACACAGTTCATATATATTGGTTTACATCTAACACACAAAGCACAGAAACAAACTTGGCAAAGCACTTTAAATGTGGCCTTGGGAAAGTAAAAAAAACAAAAAAACATGAAAATGCAAAAAATTATCAATTTACTGTGTAACATGTGGTATTGTAACAATATTATTATTTAAGAATTGCAATTATTTGTGGAAGTTTTTGTTTGTAATCATCTTCTGCAATGAAGTGCATACAATAATTATTTGTTAAGTGGAAATTTAACTTATGGCTATGCAGACAGTACAGTACTGTTAAAAACATGTGATGCCTCATTGCATATATGCAACACTAGTTTAATGATAAACCCAATCAGAACCCAAAATAGAAAGTTCTTCACATGTGTAACGGTTTCATCGATGATCTTTCCATAGCTAGGTGGTCTCTATATCCTGATTGAAAATTCCCCTCATCAAGTTTTCCTTTCAACTTTTGTAAAAGCATTTCGAAAATATGAGTAGAACACGAGGTACAGTATTTCCTGAATTACATATATAATTTATACGTTGTATCATATTAATGCAGGTATACTGACACATACAGTACACACAGTACGTAATTTGTACGTTATTTTAACAGTTCTAGTTTTGCTTGCAGTTCCATGGATTCACAAGAGTCTATGCAATTGTATACCTTGTCGAGCCATTACGCTTCACTACTGCATTCCGAGTTTATAAACCACACGATCAGCAGCTGTCCGTTGAGCTGTGAATTAATTGTCGAGTGCTTAATTAATACTTCTTTTTTTTCATTTTAAATCCATTTTAAATTATTTTAAGCATATCAGCACAAGATAGATTGTACAGCATAGTGGCTCGCCATTGTCATTCAAGACATACTGTACATATTGTATAGGGTACGTACTATGTATTAACATGAACACATTACACACTGTCTATAGCCTTGGCAGACTCCTAAGACTTTTGGAGCAGAGTGCCCTCGCTATTACTGTAGAAATTGTGATTTGTACTGGAGATCTTGCCATTGTCTTGGTCACTACAGTAGCTGAGATAACTGCCTTGCTGTTTTTCTAGTGTCCTTCATATGTTAACCTTACTACTGTAATGTTATTTTTGTATTAATCTTGTACAAACATATGAGTAATAAATTTGAAACTGAAAATGTCATTCAATACAGTGATATAGACAACCTTTTGAAAGTATACAGAATTCATTACATAAGGAATAGTACAGAAGGCCTTAACTAACAAATTGCTTTCAAAACAATGAAATAAGCAAGTTCTTTCTGTCAAAAGGTTGATTAAATACACATGTATTGTACTTTACTCACAGATTTAAGTAAAAGTTATACAAGTACTACCCAAATAAATTTTCTTTTCTTTTTCATTTGTGGTTTACTTCAGTACAGCAATGATCTTAACAATAAGGATACAATAAGCCTGTTAAAGTGAGCCTATTAGCTACAGTAAGTGCAATACAAATTCACACATAGTCCATTCTGACAGGCACCTGTGGGACACACCCACGCTGTGTACAACATATGCTAATTGACTGTCGCTAAATGTAAAACATACTGCTTCAACTGGTGTATGGCAATGTCTGGACAACTTCATTATCAAATGTCAATGAATCTATAAAGTAACCAAGCTGCTCGCTGCATTTCATTACATGAACTTTACACAACACGTCTGGCAACATAACCCTCAGAATCTGGTGTATTCCTTCACTGATTAGTATCAAGTTCTGTATCAACCAATAAGTATCAAGTTCTGTATCAACCGATAAGTATCAAGTTCTGTATGTCGACTGTGTACAGTTGTCTCCCTTCCCCACCGAAAAAAAAAAACGAAAAAGACGAAGAAACTTGCAAGTACGTACTAATCATGTGATGGGGTCAATTTTATACCGCCTCTTAATCCCATTTATCTGAAAACACAATCACAAACCTTTTGATTCTCTTTTAAATAGATTACGAATTAATCAACGACTGATTCATAAGTGTGATCTGGCTTACCTCTTAATTACGACAAAAGTCTCCCTCACACAAAACAGGAGGCAAATTTCTTACAGTCATGTGTTATTTATACCCTGTGGATACGTGACTCACACAGTTGGATGCTCTGAAAGACACGGTTACTACTAACGCACCTGAAAGGTTCAACCAGTCAAGAAAACAAAGCGATTTCATTCTGTGTCCGAACTGAGCTGTCTGAAATGTTCCGTTATCTTTAGTATTAATATGGCGTTTCTTTGTAGTTTGTACGCAGGTTATATAAAACGGTACAGAATGCTGGAAAGAAGCTGAAAATATTGAGAAAGATTTGAGTATAATGTACTATAAGGGGGAAGAGTATAAGCAATGTCTGCGAAAAATAAATGGTAAAACTTCAATGACATTTCACAACACGGGAGAAATTAGAACTGAATTGCGAACCATTTGTATGTATAATGAGCAGCTCGTATGTTAGTTTCCTCCCTTGCAATCTCACAAAAGGATTAAATTCCAGTTTCATGAAAATGTGGATAGCATTTTGAAAACAATTTTTTTTATTTCATTTCCAACTCAGAACCTGGCATTTACAGTATAATATCTACCTGCCACACACTCAACCCTGGCAACTGTTACATATGGATCAAAAAATATATGTACCACTCTCAAAACACTCTCACAAATAATGTACAATAATCCCATCTTTATCAGTAAATTTGACTATTGCTGATCAATTTTTGACCTGGAAGTGCTGTTAATTACAGGACAGATCAATGAACTTGCATATATATATTATAAAAGAGTAGTCACTTTATGTCTTCTTATTGGTCTGTTAGTGAGCATCCAGTTTCAGGTATTGGTAACAGATACCAGCACACCACACAGATCAATACTAGTCATGTCAAATATTAAACTGGTGAATTTTGTGATGCACTTTCAAAGCACAGAGAGTATGTATGTATCCGTGTTCTCAAATTTAGGAATCTATCTATAAGAGTCTAATCAGTGGCAAAATTGAGTAAACAGATATAATTTTATATTATTAAAATAGGAATTATTCCAACAACATGTTGAACAGTATAAACTGTATGTGAGTATACAAGCACACTGCAGGCTCAGCACATCAGACTACACTTTTAACAGTGTATTGTGAAGGTTATTTGATGCAGTAGTATCCAGCCATACATGCACTGTATACATGTACATACAACTCACTCATTTATCCATTCTGCACTAAATGAAAGTCATTTTCAAAACTACACTAAAAAAGCCATTTGTGTCAACTGTAAATAACAAACATTGACACTTGGGGTACCTTTTAAAGCCTTGACAGTAACAGGTTGGGAGGTCCTACAGGTTCCAAACAATTGAAAATTGATCTGTTTTAACTTCATCTCTAACTATCATTACCCGTAAATCAACCATGATTTTTGTAAATTTAGAAACAAGCTCAAGGGTGAAACAGAAGTCAAACGAATCCATCACTTTGGGTTTTATCAACACTACTAGGTATCACAAGACAGGATGACAATAACGATTGTATTTAAATTATTCTAACTGAAACACAGGAAGGCCTTGATCCTTCTAGAGTACAATGTTCAAAAGTTCATTCTTGTTGACAATGTCTACAAACCCCGTATAGGACTGAAAATAGCAGACAGGAATTGATTGATCACATCCATCTGAAGAGGAAATTGGTTGGTTCCAAACAATGTAGAACCCCAAGGTTGATAAAGAGTCACTCTCCCCCCCCCCCCCCCTCTGGTGTAAAGGCTAACAGGCAACAGGTCTTGTAAACTTATGTCCCCACATACAGACATCCAACAGGAGAGTGCAGGCTAGGTGAAGTGTGCCACCATTTGGGGAGATTGTTTTCAAACTTTTGGTGCCTGGCAATGCTAGGAATCTGTCCAGGTGTTTGTACAAGTGTGAAGCTGGCTTTTAGAAGGATAGTGGGATGGCAAGGGTTTCTTCTTTTTTTTCCCCCTTAGCAATATGTAGTGATACCATCAAATGTTTATTCTTGGAAAGATTTTTGAACCACGATCTGTTTACACACGATTATGAAGACGTTTTCGCTTACGTCCTTGTTTAGTTTTCAACTCTTTTTTCTTTTCTTGAATTCTTTCACACAAACATTGCACAAAGCTTTTCTGTGAACCCTATCAAAGTCAAACAAGTCACAGCATTTGGGATTTTCAATGCCTTTCTCAATTGCTTACTGTTACAGATATTTCTACTTCTACTTTTCTGACTGAAAAATACTGCAGTTTAGTAGTGGTGATATGTTAATAGAGTGATAGTCACATACACAGTCCTTACCGCATCTCTGCCAAACTTTCAATATATGGAATATTTTCAAATTTTCTTTTGACGACCTATTACAACCCAATCTGCAAGTGGTGAAACATGCTGGTCCCATACTCCCATGGTTGCATCACTCACTAACTCAACTAGAAGTTTTAGTTCATAACAAGCAAATGATTGATTGCAATTCACTAAACCTGGTACTTACATCATACATATATACTAAGCATCTACTGTATGAACAAACTACACAAACCAATATATCAGTCGTTTTTACCAAACAGAACTGAATTTTCTTCAAACTCTTATAATAGTTAGTTCCAGAGTCCTGTACTGTACCAGTTGCATTGGTTTGACTATAAATGTTCATTTTGTTGCATGTGTTCAAAGCATTAAATAATATACTATTAGCTTTTCATTTAAATGTTACCAGCTATGATTTTTTTAATACTTTGAATATCAGACAGTTGTTTGCAAAATGTACAAGGTTAACTGCTAACTGTTTAATATGTAAGCTGTACATCTCCTTAATTCCTTGAAAGAAAGTTACCAGTGATTGAGTTATTTAGTGGATTTGTAGAACTGTCTGTGACAATTCACCATGTACACACCTGTCATGATGTGGAACCTTTCACTAATACTGTATTGTGTACCCTGCTTGTCCCTAAGCACAGGATCAGGGGGTCATCTTGATTATATTGTCTCAGAATCATGGAACAATTCTCCTAGAGTTTATCAGTATAAAACAGGGAGTTCTTTGGTTACATAGTGGTTAACCACATCTTTCTCCTTACTTGGAAACAGTGTTCACTCTGAAATGACCTCTCCTTGAACTATTTTACAATATCCTGGACATAAATTCTGGCCAGTGCCTTCCAAGTTAGGAGAGATTAATGAAGAAGAAAAAAAGGTCCCATGTATGTGGTCTATATATGATTATATATACATTTGAAGTCCTACAAGGGTCCTCTTCTACAATCAATATTTCTTAATAATGATGTCACAATCATGTCTTTCCTCTTTCATAGTCCCCAAATTGTAAAAATTGTGACTAAAGCCACACAATCTAAATTTATCCAATTTTCCTGAATGAAAGAAAGTCTACCAAGATGCAACATGAAAGACACATTAATACATGTGCCATCTCTGGCTGTCTATGGCAAGGAACAATTTCAGCACACACAAACCAAGAAATCGCAAACCAGATTTAACTTAAATATGCTTTCAGGTTGCACTCATATCCACATTTAAAACGGTAAGAGGTCTTTTAATACCAGGGATTAGTAGGCAGGGGCAGCTTTCAAATGCAGGGCAACATATGAAAAGTTATAAACTTAAATATTGGAAATATACTTCACTATTATAGCACTTTAAAATATTCGGGTACAGTATTTTCAATAACATCTATTGTCCTTACAGAGGTTTACTGCGATCCAAGTCTGATTTCAAGAGCATTTGGCTTTCATCAGAACAATCACACTGTAAACCTCTTGCTACATGTGACCTGTCTTGTTTGGTGGTGGTGTTATTAAGGAAATTGTCACCTCCTTTCAAAGCCAGATTATGTCAACAACCTCCAGGCTCCCAGGGGTAAACTGGAGCAGAGGTAAAGCACAGGGAGCAAATCAACTTAAAACATTTCAATGCAAGATGATTCATACCTAGTGTTGTGTTTGGAAGTTATTTCCCACAGTAATATACAGTATATATAGTTATGTACATAGCAGTCATGCAAAACTTCAGGAATAGCAAACCCTTCCACTACCTTTTGTTGTGCTGGAAACAATTTACCTTTGATCATAGTTTCCTGTGTAACCCCCAGGGGCCGTGGCAGTGAGACAATTGGAACCGATGATTTGAATGGAACAGTTTAATGTGGATGTAACATGATCATATTTAATTTTAAGTTCACTGCAGTATTTCAAATTAAGTTGCTATGTTTTTTTAATAAATGTCAGTACTGCTTTCATACAAAAATTCTCAAGGATTAACCTGAACTTGTTTCTTTAGTTGAAATGAAAACTGAATTTCGTGAACATGCTGAAAGACCTTATTGCTATGAGACTTAAATGTGGAAAAATATTGTACATCAATACATTTATTGAAATCGACTCTGAACACAGCTTTTAAAAAGCCCTTCAAAAACCAAAATGAGTATTTTCATAACTCAAACTGCCCTGCACATACTGTAAAATGAAAATGCAAGCGAGAAGTGAAACACAGAAGAAACCATTTGTGTGTACAGTAGACACCCTAAAATTTTTATGAGGGGGCCTACGTACAACAACACTCCTAAATCAAGATACAATCACTCACAAACAGTGAGAAAGTTTTAAGAAAAGTTTAGATTGTTGCAAAACACACAGACCTATAATAATTAGACACTTCAAAACAGCTACATTAGATTGGAGCAATAAATTATTCTGTGATTCATGTGCCACCAAGTTTCATTGGTTACAACCTAGGTGGCATATTATTAGAAACTACAATAAAAACTGTTGAAAATTACTAAATAAACCAAATAGACTTCAAAGGTTTATAAAATATGCAAAAACATTACTTATATTGGATTAATCAGTTACTAAATCGCTAATAAAGTTATTATAACTTCATACAATATCTTAGGAGTTAATTAAAATTGAAGAGTATCGATATGCAATTATCACATGGCTTGGTCAAAATTACAAGGCTAGGCCTGCATATCCTTTAACAGTCAACTGCACATGTCTTTTTCCTTTTCAACAGTCACATATGGGGAAAGATCATATAATGCCATCATTGCCATTGACATTTCTAGAGTGCCAAACTGCCAGCAGTATGCTACAATAAAGGGGTACCGATAAGGAAAAGGTCTATCAAAACATCCAACTTGTTTTCAAAAATCAAATCGCTCGTGTTACAGAGCATGATTAACTGTGACCACTTTTCTATCTGCAAATGTGGCCAATGGATTGGAGAGAAATCCCTGAAAAGTAACGCATGCTACTGTGGTTTCTTTTCCAAACACTTGAGGTAAAATCTTCAGTTCCAAGGAATGCAACATATTTTTTGGGCTATACAAGACCTTATTTGATATCATTAGATGTTTGGATTCACAAGGTGAAATATTTAAGCTTAAAAACATAAGTTTAAATTGCAACAATCAATTTACCACTAAATGTTTTGCTTTATTCAGAGGGTTTTGTTATAGGCTAGACCAGGTGGGGCTGTGTTATTCTGATATCGGTACTTTCCTTCATAGAAAATGTGCTCTTTCAGCCATAGAAAAAGTGCCATTCCGCCATGTTACCGCCTTTGCGATAAAACACTTTTTGCATGGCGGAAAGAGCACATTATTGTCGGTGCACTGTATATGCACTGTATATTGCTTTGCTTCACTCTACCTAGGCCCCGCAAAATCCACAAAATCGGTCATTTAAATCGACAATCAGAATCAGCCTTTTTGAATAAACAACCAGCCTAATTTAAATCAATTTATTCAACCAACTATTATGTATTTGAAGACAGTGTATCAATTCCTACGAACTTACAATTAAAACTATTCAATCAACCTGTATATTAAAGACTGTGTATCAATTCCCCAATCTTGTCTAAACTACAATTCGGTCTAGTGAGCTATCTGTCAAATTTGAAGACGGTGTACCTATCCTTCCACTCGATTCAAAGGAAGTTTCACCGATACATTCCTGTACACCAGGATAAAATCCATTGCTAAAATGTAACTTTCCGCCATAGGTTTTGAGCTTTTCCATCATGGCGGAAAGGATCGAAACCTATAGTGGAAAGCTATGGCAGTATGTACCTATGGCGGAATGGCACTAGATCCGGACCAGGCTTGTAGTGAGTTCTATATCGTTACCACAGACTAGCTATAGAGCTAGTCGCCCTTGTGGTTTTGTACCTGTACTCGAGGCATTTTGAACAGTAGTAAAGGATAAGGATCTTATGCAAACTTATATACTTATAATTATACTCTTGCTTAGAGCCTTGTGCTCATAGACTACTCATTTTGCAAGAATTCTACTTGAACTGATGTTGTTGATCTCATTGTTTGGTACTAATTTAGAATCTGTACCATTCCTAACCCCTAACCCTACTTCCTAACCCTAATTCCTAGCCCCTAGTAAGCTTTCCCATTCATATGGTACGGATTCTAAAGTTAGGCCCATTGTTTCCCTACACTCTACATTTTGCAAGTACTAGTTCCCTGCCGGCAGAAGTTCAATCTGTGTTTTTCAGCAAATACACAAATGTGATGAAATCAGGAAATAGCATAGCCTAGGCCTATGTTGAATTTACAATCAACAACAGAACAAAATTAAAATTGGCAGTGTCCCAACAACAGTTTAGCAATGTTTATTCATCATGCGACTGTAGCCTTGGTACCTAACTTAGGTACACCGTACAATATGTGATGCCCCTTTACTGGTATGCCTAGCCTTGAATTACTAGTTAGTAAGGCCTAGGCTATAGTATATTAACCGACACTATAGTATTATGGCTAACATTAGCACTTGTTTTCAGTGATTCAACTGAAGTAAGTGGTAGCTACAGTACAGGCAATTAACCACGGTATTATACGCCTCGCTTTAGACGCGGATAAATGTCAAATCATGAAGTAGCCACTATTTACTACGGAGCATATGTGCTAACTACTGGTTAGGAATATTGCAAAGCATTGCTAGTAAACATACAGATACTAAAATTCTAGCGTGTTAGTCTAAGGCCAGGGACAACATTAGCTTATGTTAGGCTTCACGCTTTACAGTATAATACGCCTGCGGCAATGTTTTGCTGTCAGCTATCACGATTCTAAATGAACTTTCGAATGTTACTCTTTACTTTAAAAAAATCCATATTGTTTACCTCTGATGAGAATATTAATAGCTGCAATATATTATTCCGATGTCCAACTTGGCAATTTAGCGATAAGTAAAGAATCCAAGTTGTGCTTTGCAGACGGTTATGCCGTTAAACCAGTAGCACTAGCAGACGGCAAAATCGATACGAGTAGTAGTATTTACTTAGCGTATATTGTACACACAGGAACGTAATGGTACACACGTACGTAAATCCGTGAAGAACTCATGCAAATGAAGCCTACATACGTAGAATCCGTACAAATCAATGAACGACTATGCATGCAGCCTAATACTATCAATCTATGTATAACATGAACAGGGGGCGTGACCAGGGAAAGTTCGTTGGTCATGTGACCTTGCATGTAATTCTTCGGAAGAATCATTTGGTTTTGGGCAAGTTGTTTACCTAAACACTAACGTTTTCTGTTATTAGCTGTTGTGGCGGCACCCACAATTCAAAAGTAATAAACACCTTTATTTGCCAATAGAACATTGAATGTCAAGCAAAAGATTTTTCCACTGAGCATCCCTTGAGAATATAACGAACTTGGTCAAGTCTAATGTTATTACTACATGAGTAGTTGCAAAAATGGACCATGCTCAAAACCATAAATCGAACTTGATAAAAGACTTGCTTCAAGCCAGTTTCAACGACGTGGACAGGGTTTCTTACCAGCTAACGGCCTTGCAATTGTGAGGTTGCAAGGACTCCGAGGTGACATGGTGATAATGGTTCATAGTTTAGTGTCGGGACACGTGATCCAAGGATTGCTGGTTCGATTCCTGCCTGGTTCATTACGTTGTGTCCTTCGGCAAGATGCTTAATCTCACTTGCCTCTCTCCACCCAGGGGTTAAATGGGTACCTGTGAGGTAACTTGTCATTGGGCGCAGTAGTATGTAATTGCAGCCGCATGGAGGGACTGTCTCTGGGAAAGGTTATCATTGACCAGGAGTAATACCAGGCGCGTAGCGAAGGGGGGCCAAAGGGGCGACCGCCCCCCCCCCCCCCTTGAGCAAATTTTGTTTGTATGTTTTTATGATATCGCTAGTTTCAAAATAGAAAATGCTTAGATGCAACTTGCAAGGCCTGGGAAGTGCCATTTCCAGCGATCTGGGAGGCATTTTCGGCCAAAATTTTCTTTTGCGCTTCGCGCCAACTTATGGTGGCGCTACGCTTAGATAGTTTCCAGTGCCGAACCTACGGCTCTAATAGTTTGCCTACAAGTTCGCCCTCCCTTGGCAAATTCCTCGCTACGCGCCTGAATATAACGTCTGTAAAGCGCTCATTTGAGACCTATTGCTGGTATAATGCGCTATATGAGAAAACGTTTTTTTTTATCGCAAGTAAGATGGGGGGCGGGGTGGTGGATGGAGCTTGTTTGAAATGTTCACAAATCTGTTGCTAAGGCCGGATAAATATGACTGTGTATCATTTCAATATGAACATTGTGTACCCTGATTGATAGAACTGGGTATTAGGCTTTAACTTCCGAGTATAAGAGATTGCCAATTTCAAGCCGCATATGTATAGGTTAGCTTCTTCTGCTTAAGATAAGTCATCAACTAACCTTTAGTTTAGTAGAATAAAAGGACCAGGAGGGGCACTCAAGTCCCCAACAAGGACCCTATAGGAGAGAGGAAAAAAACTGAAGACACAAACACCCAGACCCGATTACAATGCTTAAAGTGCTTGTCCAAAGCATTCTTAAACCCATTCACACTACTTGCAAGTACAACTTTCTCAGGCAAACCGTTCAACTCATTCACAACCCTAAATAGAAAAAAAATTATGCCGAATATTAATCCTACTTTGTGACTGTTGGAGTTTTAGACAATGACCTCTGGTACAACTATTATTAGCAAACATGAAAAAGCCAGTGAAGGATAAATTTTCAAAACCATACACAATCTTGAACACCTGAATAAAGTCACCACGTAACCTCCTAAGCTCCAGGGTGGTGAGATTCAACAGTTTGAACCGCCTATAATAAGGAACACCCTTTAAGGAACTAATCATCTTAGTAGCCCTCCTCTGGACCTTGCATGGTCAGAGTGAAAGACCTCTGGACCTTTCGAGTACTTCCTTATCCTTAGCAAAATATGGGTTCCAAGCCTGCACAGCATACTCCAGATGAGGCCTATAACCAACTGCTTATAAAGCTTTTAACTTATATTGTAGTTTGGACACGGCGATACGAATTAAACTAAGATAAGACGTGTTTACAGGAACTGGATGACAATCCGCAAGCTTCTTTCATATGAGTTGTGTATTTCCTTTACGCTTTGGAGTCTTTTGTTCATTACACTGTTAATGGACCAGCGTTGTAACATATCTGTTGTTTCCGCTAAGTTCATCATCTCATACATAGATATAGATATTTTCGTCCTATTAGTTTAGGGTATTACAATACATTAAGCGCTTGTCACATTTTCATCTTGTTCTTGCCTCCTTTCTCTTTCGATTCTTCTTATTCTTTGGGTTTATATAGTTAATTCAAATTATGATTCTTCGAAAGATTGAGCAATATTTTGTCCAGTACAATATCGTAACCCTTGGATCCGCGCCTGCTCATTTACCAAGTTACCGTTTGGCATATTTAAACATGAGAGCAATTTTGAAGACTTTTAACCGCTACTGATTACATCATAAATCATGACAATATTTCATAACACGCACACAGTTGGGAAAAAAAAACATCTGACGTTTTCAAAGAAGACACACGTTAATTGTACTTTTTTATGTATTTTCTGTATTACCATAGCAACAAATTTGTTTCCGTGCACTTCCACAACATCGACAATATCCGAGAGCGGAGATTAAGTACAATCCTCAGGGATAATTTGTATGCCAAGCGATATTACGAAAAATCTAGATTACAAAAGATTTTAAATTCGCCAAAAACTGAGTGGTTGCCTACAAATAATTACTGTGCACTATTAACATGGACGATGTGCGTCACACGCAGCCTTACTATGTGGGGGGGGGGGGGGTAATGTTTCAGAGTGGCGAAGGAAATGTATGAAATATGTGTGCCAATATAGCCAGCACCTTTTTTTTAAATATAATTGTATATATAATTGAATTTAAATACTTAATTTGTTTGTCGTTTTTCGATGACAAAGAAGACCAAGATCTGCAACAGTTTGATGATTTAGGTTAACAGTAATCTTGTCATGATATTCAAAAGCAACATTCATGTTGGCCTATTTAAAGGTCTTTTAATGATTTGCTTTAACTAACGGACAATAATTAGGCTGTGATCGTATGGTAACATTAACTTTTTTTTAGCATTTTTTGTTATGTAATTTGACCAATTACAATCAGTTCATCATTATTTATTACTTTTCTGTTGTTGTTGTTGTAATTTGCCCAAGTGACATTTTGTTCAACATTACTTTTTTTTTTAAGTTTGTTTTAAAACATTTATGGAAAGAACATAGGACCTTTGAAACACAATAACCCAGGAAAAACTTAGAGCCTCGCATGGTGTATTTTGAGGCATATTTAGTCTATAAATTAAAGTCAAATATTAGATCAAAAGACAGAACGCTATGCTATTAACCCCTGTTGAATTAGGGGCCAGGGGCGCGTGCACCCCACATATCCCCGTTCTTAGAACGACAGACTCAATGCACCTGTGAGTATCATGTCCGAAATATGCTGGAAAGTCATATAATGGTTACACATGTGCAATCTTCAGGAAGCATTTTTACTACCACCTCAACGCATTGTTCCTCTGTTAGGTACTTGTCTAAGTGAACTCTCATCTATCTCATCTGATGATATCTCAAAGATGGATACTTAGATAAGAGGGTACTTTTGGAAAATGTTAGCACCTTAAACTTTTAGCAAGCTAAACGTTGGAGCAATAGGCTTACTGATAACCATTAATCCCGCACGCACATTGATGGGACCATACTAGACATTTAAATGTTTTACGCTCTGACTGATGTATAAGTTTTTGACTGTCAATTTTAGTTCCCATTCGTTCAGCATAAAAAGCGACCCAAGTTTATACCTCAGACATCTGACAATATACCTCAGACATCTGATATATATACATACGTCCATGCATCTCTGAAAGTGGAATCCAGGTTAGTGAACTACACATGAAATTTGCAATTGAACAACAACAAAAACGGTAATAGATGGCGCTATTGACAAACATGAGCAAATAATTTTTTTAGTAAGTTTCGTGTCCGTTGGATCACAGGACACCTAGGCTTATTGCTACAATCGTCAACGTTGTCTGGTTCCCCTGTCTGAACTCTTTCTTGGGGGTCTCCCTATAAAGTCCCCTCTTTCCAGGCCTGCTGGTCTTAGATTTGCTCTTCCCAGAGGATTAAGGAATCATCTACATAAGTGTATACTCTAGAATTATTTTCAGCTATTTTGTGTAGGGTCTAGGCAAACTAAGAGGTGAAGATGCGGGTTGGGTCCATTTCTCCTGTGGTTTTAAAAACTTGGACTTTCACCAAGGCAATAATAAGTAAAAAGATGAATAAACCTGTCCTTGATTTCAATTTCTATTAGGTTTCTTTACCTATCAAACCTACTTGATTCAGGTGGAAACATATATTGTATACTACCACACAGAACAAACACATCTACAGTATAAGGGCAAAGGCGGACAAGTTCCTTCTCTTTCTGTACCAATTCATACATTGATTTTCCATTTAATTCCAATTTCATATCCATCAAATTCAAGTCTCCCTTTCACAATACATATTTAACAACAGAAAGAACTACAACCAATAATCAATTTCATCAACTTCTGCTAGAAATATTCCTGCCGCAATTAGGGGTGTGGAAAGGTAGATGGTCCCACTTAACCATGACTTTACAACTGAGGACATTCATAACAGCCACCCCCCCTCCCCCCAAGAAAAAATAACAATAATAAAAAGATATAAAATATCAGACCTGGAATCCGTTTCATCTTCTGTACATGTTTATTCATGTTAATCAAGCTGTTGCAAGTGTTTAATTCATTTCCAATTCCAAAATTGGAATTGTAAAATAAAATTGATCATGATGGGTGCTATTAAAGAAACTTGTCACATATTTTGCAAGGCTGTAATTTTCGAATACTGAATGAGAAAACTGTTTCTCTACTGTAACCAGAAGTTATTCATATTACTCACAAGTGAGAATAAATGATATATAAATATAACATAATTAAACTATTGTAGCCTCTTCCAATAAACAGATCTTCCTATTGAAGAAGCTGAGATTACTTAGTAAAAATGACTGACACTTTTTCTGCATCTTTTAGGTGAAACCAGAACCTCATTGCATTTTGTATCACCAAATAAAATATTTATCAGAGAAATACAACACACTCGGATGTGTTGTCTGTGCACAACAAGTTTTGCACTTGTAATGCACTTTTTATAAAAGTTTTTTTCTTTTATATCTTGGCTATAAAGAGACTAAATCTGTTTCTCTTGTCTTGATGTGTGACATATAGTTTTAAACTCTTAGATTCCCTTTCATAATGTTGAAATTTTATTAGGGAAGTATCACATAAAGACAGCAGCATTACTCCTCAAAAATAACAGTCAGTCTTCTAGATTTGCATTTTTTGTCTTTGCTGGATGTTGCTTCTTCACATGATTTTGTAAATGACCTTCTCTTACAAACAATTTGCCACAATGTTGACATTGTAAAGGTTGTTCCCCTTTGTGTGTCATTTCGTGCCACGATAGAGCACTTTTGCCTTCGCAGACCGTTTCACATACTCTACATTTAGTGGGTTTCTTGCAAGCACTTCCCTTCTCGTGCCGTCTTGCGCTTCCTCTGGTGTGAAACGTTTTTCCGCAATGTTGACATTTGAAAGGTTTTTCACCCGTGTGGTTTCTCATGTGATTCTGCAGTGATATTTTAATAGTGAATGCTTTGTCGCAGTCCGGACACTGAAACGGCTTTTCTCCGGTGTGAGTCCTCTCGTGTTGTTTTATGTGACCTTTTGCAACAAAACCTTTCTCGCAGTACCTACACTGAAAAATCATTTCCCCAGTGTGCCTCCGTTCGTGAATTTTCAAATTGGACCTTCTATCAAAACCTTTGTCACAGTGACTACATTTATAAGGCTTCTCTCCAGTATGTATCCGCTCATGGTTCATAACGTTACCCCGGTTAGAAAACGATTTGTGGCAGAACTTGCACTTGAATGGTTTTTCTCCCGTATGAATCCTCTCATGACCCTGAAGAAGATGTGTGGTGAAGAACCCTTTGCCGCAAAATTGGCATATGAAGACATTCTGGTTCAAATGAGTCCTGGAATGTTGCTTTAGACGACACTTCTGATAAAATGCTTTGCCGCACGCAAAACACTGGAACGACTTTTCACCCAAGTGGACCCTTTCGTGATCTTCGGCGAGTGATTTGCGACTAAAAGACTTTTCGCAGTGGCGACAAGAATACGGTCGTTCACCAGTGTGTGTCCTTTCATGATTCACAAGATGGCTTCTCTTTCTGAATGCACTTTCACAAAGCCGGCACTTATGATTTCTTACTCCACTGTGGATCTTTTGATGAGCATTTAGTAAGTACTGCTTGATGAAAGCTTTACCGCAAGTCTCGCAGCCGAAAGGCTTGGACTCACCATGAGTCTTTTCGTGAGATCTTGCACTTGCAATGATAGGAAACGTCTCTTCACAGAGCTTACATTTATAAGATTTCTCTTTGCCGAATACTTTCTCATCGATCATGGTATGTCTTCGGGTGCTCCTCTTCCTGATAGTTTGGTCTTGTTTCTGTTTGGAAGGCATCGTCACAAAAACCCGAAATCTACTTTGGGCTATATACAAGAGATTAGTTAATTACTCAATAAATAAACTCAAAGTTTTAACGTCTTTGTTGGAAGATGCAGATGAAACAACTTAAAGAACTTCAGAATGGCTGTCAAACAGGAGAAAGAAAAGATTACAGAACTTTTCAAATCAGCCGAAATAGTTACAATCTCGCTAGAATAGGAAATCTTTGAAGAAATTCATTGAACAGCTTGTTTAGATCCAACTGAAGTCAATGCAAGTCTAAAAAATACAACCTTAGTACAGCTGAAAATTCATGAAGAAGTTTAGTTTATTTACATCCAATAGGGGTCAACCATTTTCAGGGCATAACTTAGAGACAAAGTTTTACATAGCACTTTAGAAGGCTATGAACTTTGCCTCTCATAAACACTATAGCTGTTACGTATCATTGCAATTGTACAGTAAAATGCCCGTTTTTGCGAAGCATTTTGTGATGCATTACTGGATAAATTATTCATTGACCTTCTCAGTGTTTCCTGGAAATGCTCTGACTACAGACGATGAAAAGTTGGTGTGTACTGACTGCTGTAGAATGAGATGATAAGGTTAACTCCAGATGACTAGTCTTTCTGTTCTTCAGCAGATGAAACCTGAAACAAGAAGAAACCAGACTACAGTAGGTTTTTAGTAGTTCTTTATACCCTGATGGAAATGGTCTGATTATTATTACAGTATTGGGTTGGAAGAGGTGAGTTAACACTGACAATTTAAGGATTGGGTTTGGAGCCATCAAGTTTTATTTTAGTATTTACATTATTTAAAGTTTACCATACTATTTGGGAGAGCTTGTAGCCTATAGCCTTCAGAGCTAGACCTATACTTGACCTACAGCAAAACAGAAATAAATATCACCATACAAATTGCAGAAACTCAATACACAGGAAGAAGTAAATGGATCAATGGAGGTTGCATTTGAAGTTTCATGGTACTCTACATCATTTATGCTTAATTACAAGACAAAATCACTAGTAAGGCTCGGCAGTTTCCTAATGGACTTTCTGGTATTTTTCCATTCTTATCTTTTTTATGCAGATCGCCATTTAATTTTTGATATATATTTGTTTTGATGTATTTCATCTGTAATTTTCTCCCCTTGCATTTTCAGTTTTGATCCAACTTTCAGGACATGTTATAACAACAGCATAAAGCATCATCCTTTTGTGTGTGTGTGAAAGGTCTAGCCTATGTATATTTCTTCCCTGTTGACTGGGATTTTGACCAAAAAGGATTCAATGGTTCGCTTTTAATTTTTCCTCCGTTACTCCATCCACAAGTCTCTTATCATTTCTACTTGGATTGTTCCATTTTTTTTTTTTAATAGGAGCATATTACAGCAACAATTTTTTTTTATGGTTATCAAATTATTTTGAGAACAACACATTACACCCCTCACTTATTTTGATTAATTTTAATCAATATAAATACAAGTAGGCCTACTTAAGAGAATTTTACACAATGACAGTAGGCAGGAGCTTTTTGCAAAGGGCAAATAACTTTGTTGCTGTGCGGTACCCCAAATAAACAAATGAAACAATCCAACTGGGAAATACTATTATGCTTGATTCCATACACCTAAGTAAAACAATTTTACCTCCATGGTTCAACCATGGAGGTAATGGTTAAAACTATTAAAGGTGCGTTTTCCATGCTGTACCTTTTGCATAAGTGTAACTATGTCGCTAGACCTAAGATAGCTAGGCTGAAACATAGGTGTGGACTCAAGCTGTACTTACACAATTCGCCTAACGCTGAATTGGACCCAGGTCCAGCTTGGCCTGGCCAGAACGCTTTATAATACTACACCCCATTCCCTTCAAATGTAAGACCACCTGTCTCAATGCTAGAGTTGAGTTTAAGGTAGCTCTCAGCATAATATTAAGATGTGTCATATATGTCTGTCCACATCACCGGAGATAAACAATCGCCTCCCAAGCAAATTGTAAAATTTGTAAGCAATGCCCAGTAACAAGCTAAGGAAAGCCGTTTGTTCAATAATCAATAAGTTTACAAGGATGAGCTCTACAATGAAACCAACCAAACTACCGAACGACTAATCCGCTCTCAACCCCAGTCCCCTTGCATCGGGACTGCTAAACCAGTAGGAAGGCCCGCGACTACCTTGCTTGGAAAAATAAAGTCGCAATTTAAGGACGTTAACATTAACAATTTCGAGGAAGCAATAAACCTTGCGCAAGATCGTGATACGTGGCGGAGGCTAATTACTGAGCATGTCGGATAGACAAGACTCAACTTACTACTACCTACTATAAAGGCCAACTATATATCAGTTATAGGTAAACTGCTTTTGTTCCTTGTCGTAAGAATTCCATCGATATGAACCACATGCCTACTGGCAATGTTGATTTGAATAACTTAAATCTTTATTCCCTTTTTAGCTCTTTTGTGATACCTTACTTAAAGTTTGTCAGTATAGCATGGGCGGCCACTTGGGCAAAATTTACAACGATGAAACAAATAAACAAGAAAGAAAATTGAAAAAGAAGAAATATGCAAAATGAAACACACATACGTAATGCCAATGTAAAAATTGTGAAAGACTGCACTTAAAAAGAAAAATAAAACTAAAAAGACAATAAAGTAGCGAAACATATCAAACACATGCAACCAAATGATAAACAAGGAGCACCGGGAAGACAAAATTGATCCACTTGTCAGAACAAAAAGATCAATCGCCACCATACAAAGAAGATGTATTGTAAGCAAAAGAACATTCGCACAAAGTCAAAACGAACGCTAACACGCGAAACGAACAAGTGCTCAGAACAAAAAAAAAAACAAGCGCCACCATAAAACGAAGATGTAAGGTAGGCAAAAGGACATTCGCACGAAATCAAAACGAACGTTCACGTGGAACGAACGAACGTCTATGAACTAAAAAGGACAGCTGTTTTGGTTTTCCTTGACCGTGTTAAATATATAACGAAATGTAGTTACGACATGTTGTATACACGACAGTGAAGACACTTCTGTCCAACCACGCTGCACCGTGCTTTACAAGGTCAGTGAACTGTGTGGGCTTATCGTCCTGTTGTCATTGGAGGGGTGATCACAGCCGTGCGGCTCCGAGGGAAGTATTGACATGTCTCCCTCTTTTTGGTTCTGGTCGTCTTTCATTCGGCAACTTTTCTTAAAGAGCGCCCTTAATTTAAACGCGCGACACAGGGCCTTATACACGGCTTTGGAGTAGCATTGTATTCAGCGGTGTAGAGTTGCTATGAGTACCATAGGCGTAGGAGCCCAATTTGATTGGGGGGGGGGGGGCTGTAACGACTTGCCCGAAAAATATAACCAACATTTTTCAACATCTTAATGTACATATCATATAGCCCTGCATCAGTTATTACATCGCATGTCAATTACATACAATCATTTGCCGTGTTATTACCCTTCCATATTGGTAATCATTTTTGGGGAAGTCGTTTTGCATTTAGTAATGGCATTAGTAATGGCGAATTGGTCGGGCAAGCTTAGAACTTTATTTTAAATATCAAGGAGATTTTTTTAACTATTGATTTCCTTTAGCTACATCATTGCAATTTATTTTTCTTTCAGTAGGTGCCCGAAAAATTCTCAGCATATTGCCCGAATTTTCACAAAAATATTTGGTTGAGGGCTACAGCCCCAAGCCCCCCCCCCCACCCTCGCCTGCTACGCATATGGCTATGACTATCATTATCATGTTTGGTATTATAACGCAAACGCTTTGTAGGAACTGCAAAGTTTAAGCAATTAAAAGAAATATAAAATAGAGCAAGTATAACAAGAACACATTGGTCCATCTCCCATTTGGATAACTTCGTCCGTTGCTGTGATATGAAATAATTTTCAACAATTATTCATGTCATGTAAATATATTGTGCAATTACTTTCTAATATCATAATGACAGCCACCACAATAGACGTCGATAACCAGGTCGGGCCCCGGGGATATCATTGTCCCGGGGACACTCATTCTGAATCTCAGGATACACAAATCTTTATCCCACAGTTTACCGTGTCCCTCCATTTCTTCCTGGGAGCCAAACCGTATTTAACCCCAGACCCCGGGAATGAAGCCACCAGTCTCGTCAGGTTCAGAAATAACAAAATGTTTTTTTGATTTAGTTATTTTCACTGATCTTGTAAGGATCTTTCCACTTTTGAAATCACTGCAGTTTTAATGTGCAGTTAGGTGTGACGTCATAGTTGAGCACTGACAGCAAAATTGATATGTTTCTTTATGTAATTTTTGACCTTAGATTGGAAAGGGATCCAACGGATATGTGGGAATTTTTATGCAACTTTCACCGGTATTCTTAGAATGTTCCTCTGGACTACCATTTCAAGCGATACATTTAATGAGAGCCTGCATGAGGCGCACTAACTTGTACCATTCAGAGGTTAGTTAATCACACGTTGTAGATAAGGAGAACACTGTAATCTCAATTCATAAGTTGACATCCTGGCTAAGCTGCAACAATTTCAGATGGGCGGTTTTCTTGTCGTGAATTTCAAGCGCAAACACTCTGAAATATGCTTCCAGTGTATTTCAGAGCCCAGTCTGTTGGGTTTCCAATCAGGGACAAAATCCCTGCCATCTCTTGTCCTCTTAACTGATTGAGGAGACCGGAACAGGGGGTAATTGTTCAATGGGGGTATCACAGTGAATCGTGGGGCCATGCATGTCTTCAGTTAGAACTTCAACTTCCCCGTTTTCTCCTACTTACTCAAAGGATTGTTTCGTAAACAAAATTCCAATTATATTAACCTATTTTAATTTCCTTGAAATGTGGTTACCTATAAAAACTGACACTTCAATGACTATTGTTGTTGGATGATTGAAAAAACGCTCTTTCCTTGAAATGTGGTTACTTTTAAAAACTGAGATTTCAATGACTATTGCTGTTGGATGATTGGTAAAACTCTCAAAAATTTACACTGTGGGTAAAGCTATACAATATAGCATATACTTCCGACTTATTTCTACGAACCTTACATTGAGTATACGATTGCGTGTTGTGGCATATATACGGTTTGTATTGTTTAGCCACAGTGCGTCATACAAATTTGTTCAAAGATTTGATTCCATGAATACCATAGCCAATTCAGTGTGGAAATTTTGAATATAGGCCTCCTTCCTTCCTCCTTGATTCAGATTTCAGTTCGATACTTAACGATCTATATAATATCGTTATAAATGCCTATGTATGATAAAAACTAAACAAAAAGGTTTTCCCATAGATTTCACAAAGTCAGAGTACACCTATATAGTACTGGATATACAGGCTTGTCACTTATCTTCCATCGGAATAAATAACTATACATCCGTTACATATACTCTTCTGAGAAACGTATTAGAGTTACTAGCGTTTATGGTATAAGCCAGCTACTCCTAATTCAAGTTGAGTGATATTGCCATCCCTTAATTAAGCTTACAAAAGCACTTCATCAACATGTACTAATACTGCAAAATGAAACTGTTGGGGGGGGGGAGGGGGTGAGGGAAGGGAGAGGAAGGGTG
>KN883031.1:59643-71869 GCA_000934455.1 Apostichopus parvimensis
TATTCCCTGGTAGATGTAAAATTTGCTTGAATTAATTTGCTTTGCATGTTTTCCACTTTGTGGTTGAATGTTAACACAGTTTACAGTACATCCTGCCTATCTAGAATATCGAATCACATTTTCACAGTGTCACCCATACGGCCAGTCTCTCCAAAGAAAAGCTTAAAGCTCACCCATGAATTCCTCAAACTCTTCATCTGCTACGCTGGAAGCTCCGCTATCATCGTCAGAACCGACCTCTCCTTCCTCCAGCCTTCTCTCTCTGGCCTGTTCCTTCTTCTTCTCCGCAAGTTCTTTCTTCTCCGAGAAATATCTGATCGGATGGAATCGATAGTGAGTGAATCAAATCTTGTTACATTATGGATGGCTTGCAGTATTAGTGTCATACAATTCCAACATTTGATGCACAGTTTTTCAATGCTTGGGCCAATCATATCAAAACAGTGCGTACACGGGTGGCACCACACAGACGAGACTCACGGTGAAGGTAACTTCCGTGCATTCCCCATTGACTACACAACATTAAACTCTGAAGGTTAACAACGACATCTTAAAAGTTTTTCAAGAATTGATCACATGGTATTTAACATAACCAACATAGGTATTGAATGATGACAAAATAAAAGAATTTTAGCCTTCCTTTCATATGAGACGAAATTTGTGACCCTCTGCCAGATGGTTTGCCTGTTCAAACAGCTTCAAGTCAATGGTGTCAATCTTATTATTATTATGAATTTATGCTTTCAAACTAATATGAATATCACTATGTTTGAAATATTTAAGGAACTCCCTTTTGCACTAAACTATGCTCCATGTCGGTTCCTACAGGAAAGAAACATTTTCCATGTCGGTTCCTACAGGAAAGAAACAATTTCCATGACTTCCTGCAAATACCCCCATTTTGTCCTCTCCCTCCACCTCCCCACCCGCCCACCTCAACTTCACACCCCTCGGTCATCAACTGATTGCACAAAAACTCACTTGTGGAAAAACTGGACATCCATCGGTATGCTGTCCTGTGGCAAAGTCAAGAGTTTCGAACTGTTCACTGGAGCTTGGTCTATGGACACGGCAGCCTTCTTCTCAAAAGGTGCAGCTACATAAGCACAAAATAGACAACCATAGTTAAATCAAACCAAATTTGCTAACACCTTGACCAGGAAAAAAAATTCAGTTTTGGACAAAGGCATGGTGAGAGTTTTTCAATTGACAAAGAAGGCAGCAATTCCTGGTCAAACCTTTGCGTTACTCAAAGACCAAGGCATGTTAATCTTCGCACAAGACATGGACAGTGACCTTCATTCCAACTTAAGAGATCTACATGGCTGCAATCATTCCATTGTTCCTCATTAACGAGTTATGGATAAATTAAATCTACTAATTAAACTTGAGTGTCCCACTAACTGAATAATAATGTTTTGAAATTTTTTCAGACGGAATTCTATGAAGTTTAACATCTCACTTTATCATTCCTGATGCGAATTCTTGGAGGAAGAGAGAGACGGATTTACGTTTTCTTCGGGTAACCTTAAGTCTCTGCCGTTAATGGTTGCGTGCGGTACCGTCGGACCCTTTTACTATGAGTTCAACACGAGACACAACTTTAAATGGCTAAAGCTATACGATCATTCTGAAATTAGGTCTCTGTATGACAGAGAGTGAAGAAGTTCTTTACCAACCTGCAGTTTCCGATCTAGATTTGGGGTTTTTATACACAAATCTGTTCAGAAATTTCATGATGGTGAAATCGTCCAATGGGTTGCCGTCGTACATGATCGTCTCGCCAGTCAGGATCTTCTCAGCAAATTGTGATACAGACGGATGAAAGTGTCCTGCCAACTGTGAAATCATTCAAAGAAATTTATTTCAGGATTAATTGTTGCTCTTTCTAATAATAATAATAATAAAAATATTTGCTTTTTAAATAGCGCTTTATACCAGCGATAGGTCTCAAAGCGCTTTACAGACGTTATATTACCCCTGTTCAATGATAACCTGTCCCAGAGACAATCCCTCCAGTCAGCAGCAGTTATATACTGCACCCAATGACAAGTTACCTCACAGGTACCCATTTAACCCCTGGGTGGAGGGAGGCAAGTGAGATTAAGCATCTTGCCCAAGGACACAACGTAATGAACTAGGCAGGAATCGAACCAGCAATCCTTGGATCACGAGTCCAACGCCTTAGCCAACTGGCCACCACGCTCTCATATCAGTCATGAGTACATCAAAGTGCTACAGACACCGTAGCCAATTTGCCCCATATTCAGTACATCTGTTGTTGTGTGTGTGATATATCTACCTCAAATTCTGTTAAAATTTTTCGAAAAGCTCTTTTCATTTCCAAGATATGCACATTTGAAGTTTTGATAAATCTGGGAAACTCATTACATATGTGCAAACTATGATGTATGAATGTTGCTCTCATCAAAATTTCTCATTTTAGCCCTTAATGAGTTAAAGTCTCAATCTGTGTTTGCTAAATTTTTAACTTCGACCTTTGCAGCTTACTGCCCTTAAAGCTCAGTGAAAATAACATCGTTCTATGCAATTTTCATATTAATAATCATTATTCTTATTGAGTTATCTGTCGTTAAACATTTTGAGCTGAATAAAAATCGCCAGATTTTTTAACGAGTCCGTAGATTCTACAAACTTCAATCAAAATTTGCAAGCCCCGCCAACAGATCATGCGCCAATCAAATCTCTCTGTTTTGTTTACGACCGTTAGGCATAGGACTTACGAGTGGACGACACAAGTATATGTAGGTTACATTTGTGTACACTTTTGTAATGAACATGCTGATATGGGGGGGTTGCAGTGATTTTACGGTAAATCGTTTGCGCCATAGTGGCGACAGAAAAAAAATTCTTTCTTTTCGATTGCGACAGCTTTTCTCCATTAAACCCACCTGGCCAGAGTGCAGTTAGAATAAGAAACATTGAATCTGCTTCCGAAGTTTGTTTTCTGAAATTCATCAGCAAACACATATTGAGACTTTAACCCCTAATTATAAGCTCACATATATCATTTGAATAATGTGATGTTCCTCTTTCCAAAGAAGACAGTAAAATATTTCAAACAAATGGCCTTAGGCCAAAAACCTGTGTTCAGTCCCCTTGCAACGAAGGTTGTTAAAAACAAAGTAATAACATAACAGAAAATTTGGCAGTCACTCCCTTTACATCATCATTATGCACAATTAGCTAATCTTTATTCATAAATGGAAGTAGAATTAAGAAAAAGACTCGTAAAAATGGTCAATCTTTGATGATAGAAGTTGCAGCTATTTTCATGATTGCTCATGCCTATTAGAGTGATATGTTGTTCTTAAGAGTCCGTAGGTGTCTTTAAAGCAATTAGTTGTATTGAGCTTGATATATATCTTCAAAACTGTATTGATACAAAACTTACAAAAACAATGCGGGTCATTAGCATTACTAGTCGAGTATTATTGCAAATGATGACCAAAAATGGTTACAATTTCAGTTTGTTACAGTTTGATCTAACACACTAGACTCAAAACTGTCTGGGCGATAAGAAAATTCAACTTCAAATGGAATCATTACTCACTCCCCTATTAACTGACGTTCCTTTGGTCAACAAATTTGTAACAATTGTCTTGGATTGATGATAAATTGGTACTTTCTTTTATTAGTAAGTCTTGGGTTGGTTTGCTTTAATATTGTTAAAATTTCTGACCAAACTCAAAAAGCTGCAATGAAGCACACATACAGAACAAACTGATACCAAGTATTGTTAACTCGTTAACGATTAACATAAGAAAATAATGTAAAAGATTACATTGCAATTTCACTGGATAGATCTACTCATCCAACTAGTGGGTGCTGACTATATTAAAAGAGAGTTTTTTTGCCAGATTTGTAGCATTCTTGTTTCAGACAAAGAAAAACACAATTTCTTCATACTTTTGAATTGCATTCAAGGTTAATCATTTGAAATTCAAACAAAATATGTATTGTAAATATTGTGTTTTCAATAAATTGTGCTCTATCATAATGGCTTCTGGTGTCGTGCACGACTCTCTCTCTCATAGACACATCAATTTCACAAACTCTGTAGCTATAGCAAAGAAAAGGAATACCATAATGTAAACTTGAGATCAACCTCACCTTCATTAATTCCCAGGGAATTGCCTTTTCTGAACCGCTGAAAACGGGATTCCTCGCAAATGCATCATAGACCTTCGATTTACCTGAGAAATTAAGAAAACCAATGGCTGCTTTGACAAGTTGTCATAAATATGCAGGGTCTTAAAGCAGCATTTTGCCTCCTTTTCTATGGTTTTTCTCAACCTCACTGATTCCACTATGCCATAACGACATACATAACTAGCTTATCTATTCAAATCTTACTTCAAATGGTGGCATAAAAGTCGACAAATTTACAACTTTCAACTTTGTTTTTCTCGAAGATATTTTCTGTTGGGATCCAAATAAACCTCGCCCATAATATGAATATTTAAAAGCTACGAACGTCATTGACCAATACGTAATGCAACACCATGCTTGATTTGTGTAGATTGTCTATGGCAGTTGTACCAGGGAGCTGTTAGAGTACCAGCTTGCTGGTTGTACCAAGTTACCAACTCGACGTTTTGAATCTATTTTTAGCAACAGCTCATAACTAAACCTGCATCTCTGATTGGTTGAATTCAAACTAATGGGTTGGGGGAACTGTATGCGATTCATATTAAATGTGTAATTTGTCAGAGGACACTTTTCTCATTATCTGCAAATGTCCTTTATTACTAGCCAATTAACGCTTTTGGCAGGAAAAAACCTTGGCTAATATCTTAGTTTGCTGTATTGTGATTGATATATGTAAAAAACTTGATGGACAAAATGCAAAATGCTGCTTTAAGGGGGCAAGATGAAACAGATGCTTTGTCGAAACTAACGAGATGAAGCTTTGCTAAAGTTATGCCTTTCTAGGAAACAGCATCCAACCTTAAGACAGTTCCAACTTATTGCTTCAACTTGCATCTCCCAAACTTCACAAATGCTAAACAATTTTGTCAGCAGGACGACGACATAGGCTGCTGATTGGTTGCTCTCTTTGACAATATAATTCATGCCAACCAACCTTTTTATCCACAGAAGAGACAGATAGATACTCATCAAACTTAACCTACCTCTAAGCATTTGGCCATTTTAATGAGATAAATCACAATAAATTCAGGAATAGCTGAAACATGGATACAATCTAACAGGTTTGTCAGCCAAATCAGGAATTATTTTTTCAAGTTTGAGCAAAAGTTGATCAATGGAAAAAACAAAATATTTCTGACATTTCCCCCACTTTGCTATTAATTGGGAATGGATGATGGATTACTTGAGTCAGGTACCGTGTCGCAAAGTGTTAGACTTCTGACATCAAGTGCAATGGCCAACCATGAGGGGGTCCTTATTGTACCAGTGACGAACAAAGACAGTTTAATGTAATGTCCATGTATTACATTGTAAAATATGGTGCAAAAAAAAGAATGATTTCAGGTCAAAATGAATGAAGCAAATTTAGCAGTTTCATCTCAGCAACTGAACAAGCTTGGAACAACAGGGTTGAGTCAAAGTCGATCTCCTAACTATTTCTGTACACTTTAAAAACTCAACAACAACCAACAAAAAGGAGTTTAACCCCTGATCGACCTCGCGAGAGGTCCTACGGGAGATAATAACATTGTTTTAATAGAATAGACATTTTTTTTTTTCTTGGGAAAGTTGTCTATTGTTCAGTCAAGGAGTTGCTGGTAAGTGAAGACTTTAATGTAATCACATTGTATAGAAGCCATAAATATACCCGAGGTCGGAAATAAAGAGCCAATTAGGGAGGGATCTCTAAAGGGGAGGAATTTCTAAGTAATGAGGATTTTGGAGACGGAGCTGTTTCTATTGTCTGGGTAGGAAGTGGTTGCTACTTTGTCAGAATTTTTGATTTGTTCTTAATATATAAGTACACCTGGAGTCGGGGCTACACCCACTTAGGAAATGATTTTCATATTAAAACTCAGACTTCATGTAGGTTATAAATACAAAAATAAAACACAGAGCAAAATATGTAAATATTTGATTTACAAATCATCAAGCAGGCTACTTACATTTCACCATGGGTTGTTTATGTACCCAAGATGAGGTACCCTGCCTCTCTGGTTTGCTCTCAGTTTTGTCCCCCTCGTCCTCTGATTTAACGTCCTTAAAGGTTTCCTCTTCGTCTGAATCCTGCGGGTTGGAAGACAATGAGACGTGCCCGTAGAGAAGACGATAAGAATTGAAAAATACAAAAAGGTCTACGTTTCCTCGGCAACGTCTCAAGTGAGGGTTCTTGAGTAACGTTTCTACGAGGGTCAGAGATAAACATCGCTCGAAGCAATGTGTGTCAAAACAGAATCAAAATTTCAAAACTGATAGTGAGCAAACGTGTAGGGTAGGATGGTAAGGTGGAGATCTGTAACAGACCAGGTACAACCAGCAGGCTGCACAGCAGGAACCTCAGTCCTAAAGTGATACCAGGCACAAGCATACATAGCATACACAAGCATACCAGGCACAAGCATACAAGTATACATACACACATACATACATACATACATACATACATACATACATACATACATACATACATACATACATACATACATACATACATACACTCAAGCTGAAAATGTATGTTAAATCGGCTAACACTTGAGATGATTTCATTGTTAGTTAGGTAAACAACATGATTGCATTTAATTTACTATCATACTATCTTAATGCATTTCCATATTGATTATTTGATTCCATATCTTAAGTAATTGACAGTTTAGTTGTATCTCAAATACAAGTTAACCATTTAATTGCATCCAATTTACTATCATACTATCTTAGCGCATATCCATATTGTTTATTTGATTCCATATCTTATAGTTATTTGACAGTTTGGTTGCATCTCAGATACAAGTTAACCATTCAATTACATTCAATGTATTATCATACTATCTTAGCGCATATCCATATTGTTTATTTGATTCCATATCTTATAGTAATTGACAGTTTGGTCGCATCTCAGATACAAGTTAACCATTTAATTGTATCCAATTTACTATGATACTATTTTAGTGCATTTCTCTATTAATTATATGATTCCATATCCTATAGTTATTGAGAGTGCATCTCATAAACAAGTTAGCAATTCGATTGCATCCAATTTACTATCATACTATCTTACGCACTTCCATATTGATTATTTGATTCCATATCTTATAGTATTTGACAGTTTGGTTGCATCTCAGCCAAAAGTTAACCATTCAATTGCATCCAATGTATTATCATACTATCCAAGTGCACTTCTCTATTTCATTATATGATTCCATATCCTAAAGCATATTGACTAATTGATTGCATCACCTGCCAAGAGTTAATCACACGATTGCAGCTCACACAGAAGTTACTGACCAACAACATTTCTCTCGATATCATGATGGCTTGACAGCATCACATGTTTATGTTTGGATGCAGCGTGATTGAAGAAACCATTGGTATAGAGATTGACCATTTGATGACATATCTTATCAAAGCTTAATTATTCTCTATATTTGGTCTGCTATCATATAGATCTGATCTGCTTTGATAGCATATACAATACAGGGATGAGCCTGGGGTAAAAAAAATCACGGAACTTTGCAATTATTTCGGTATAGGCTCCAGTTTGCGTATGTTAACAGTGTGTTAGGATAACAGTTTTTGTCCCAGAGGTAGAAAAGAAATCACGGATATTCCGCGTATTCGCGGAAAAAGTTCATGCCTGACAATAACACATGATTATTTCACAGTACCTTAATATTTTGATAACATCTGTTATAGTAGTTGGTAATTTCACTGCCTCTTTTGAACAGCTGTTTCAAAGCCTTTTTAACTATTTCCATGCAGATTTCATAACAGCATAAAAATTCTTCAGTCCTTAATGACCCATTTTGCAAACCCTAAAGATTTCATCGTAGAAGAGTCTTCGTACAAAAAAAAAAAAAAAACATTCCACACAAAACAAGGTATTTAAAACCATGAAAATTATTTACTTACATCTTCTTCAAAGACATCAAATAATTTCAAGTTTGGTTTATTCCTCACAACTTCAGATATCATAAACAAAGCTCCACAGATGAAGGGCGGTGACTGACCGTGGCACACCTGCAGAGTACGCTTGATGAAGGCCTATCCATATATGAAAAAACAAAACAACAAGAAATTGACCATACTTTACAACTGTTAATGACTTTGATGCAATCAAATTGACAAGTGCTGACTATAAATAATCTGCGGTAATCTAGGCTAGGCTAAGGAGGTGATGAGGCTTAATGTAATTTAGGCTAGGCTAAAGGGGCTGGTGATGCTCAATGAAATCTAGGCTAGTCTAATGGGCTGGTGAGGCTCAATGAAATCTAAGCTAGGCTATTAAGGGGGCTGGTGAGGCTCAGTGAAATATAGGCTAGTCTAAGAGGCTGGTGAGGCTCAATGAAATCTGTCTTAAATTTTGTACACAACTTTTCAAAACAGTTAAAATTTTAACCAGGTGCTGGGCCTACTATATAGAAACATATGATATGAAATCAGTAACTGAAAGGTGGTCATTTAATGAATTAACTAGCGAAAAATTGAACGGTTAGCTGACACGATACATCATGGGCGTCGCTTCAAGTTAGATGTTGTACTGGACAGGTGTAACGATTAACTGTAAAGGTAAGCTGAGAAGTATTAAACATAAGCTCACTCCCATGTTGTAGTGAATCTACCATAGCAACAGGCTAGACAACCACCATAGGAGGAGAACATGTATGATGCAAGTACTCTTATCTCCTTCATCTCAACCTTGCAGGGGAAGGGGCGGGAGTGGGGGGGGAGATATATCAGGGCAATCATGAAGGGACCTTTGTCATTGGTGATACTCCCCCTGTCTGGGGGGGGGTTGGTCTGTGAATATTTCTTCAACATTCCTAAGGGTGGATGGAAAAACGTTTGACAACCTAGGTTTAATTTAAAGCTGAGCAGTCACATATACTTGGACAGGCTCAAAATTGATACAGAACGGACAGTTGAGAGAATTGTTAAACACCGTAGTGGTAATTTGTTTTTACAAGGTTCACAAATGCTCTGTGCATTGTAATTGAAATATTCCACACAACTCAAGATTTATAGGGTGTGAAGACTCACGCAAAAAGAAACGTCTAATGCCGGTAATTTGACCTAGTTTCGAATGACGTGTAACAGAAGTGTTAAACAACACCATCGATCCCAGAAAATACACACACATCTTGCTACCGTCGGTAATTAGACACTAGTGTACAGTCAGTACATACAGCTGCGGTCAATACCCACAGCACAGTGTACAAACAATACAGCGATGGACATTTCAGGTCCAGCTAAAGATAACAAGGTATCACGTTTCATTACTGTCTGCATTTTGTAGCAACACGAACAAAACGTCACTTGCAAGCAACAGAAATTTAACTTTTTCAGATGGCCGCACGCGGTTTGGGGCGAGTCTTCAATGCCTTTAATATGGAGGATGCCACTACTGTGAATCATAACCGGGCAACTCAGTGGTTCTAGGAATGTTTAGAGAAATTCTAGAATGCAGTCATACTTTTTAAGCTGAAAACACTTTCTTTCACTCACCCTCACTCTCTTCAGATCTTCGTCATCTTTCGTGGCTTGGAAGATCAAATTGAGGAACATCGCCTGCCGATGCGATGTCGCTAATCCTGGGTCCAACAGTTTCCGATAGAGCGCTGAATAGAACCGATCTGTCATAGAATGCCTGCATGTGACAGAGAAATACTATATGTTTTCATAGCTTAGTCTTTACAACCGTGAAATTTCATGGCTATGATACCTCGATCTAGATTAGCAATGTAAATAATCATAATAATACATTTATATAGCACAAAAGTCTGCGAGTCAAAATAAAATGAAACAAAGTGTAATTAACTGCAAGGCAAAAGGAAACAAGTGTATCTGGATCTTGAACAAGCTCTGAGTGTCAATGGAAAAACATATGGCGCGGTGAGTAACACTCCAAAGGGTAGGCCCTGCATAATAGAAGCTAGGATCGCAGAGAGTCGTATATTTCATTTTAGGGATGTATAGAGCAGGCGATACATCGGAGCGCAGCGAGGGGCACATGCGTTTGGACAGATAAAAGAACAACGCCACGATAAAAGAACAAAACTAAAAATTTAAATTTTGAGCCCATATTTCACGAAGAGTGTTTTCATAATTACCTGTTAATCATAATTTAACCGGTATTAGGTGGTAGAACCAGTGGGAATGCAAAAGTCTATTACACGTGTAGGCCTTAACATACACAGTTATAGTCCATCTTTGGATAATTTAATTAGGTATTAGGTGGTAGAACCAGTTGGAATGCAAAAGTCTATTAAACGGGTAGGCCTTAACATACACAGTTAAAGTCCATCTTTGGATTAAGCCTATTACACGGGTAGGCCTTAACATACACAGTTAAAGTCCATCTTTGGATTAAGCCTATTACACGGGTAGGCCTTAACATACACAGTTAAAGTCCATCTTTGGATTAAGCCTATTACACGGGTAGGCCTTAACATACACAGTTATGGTCCATCTTTGGATCAAGCCTATTACACGGGTAGGCCTTAACATACACAGTTATAGTCCATCGTTTGATAATTTAATCGGCCTCTGGATAGAAGAAGTTGGCCAATGCATTACCTTCATGTAACTACATAGTTGTCTACATGCTCTTAACTAACTTCTCTCGACAAATATTTGGGCTATTCCTGGCTTTTAACTGTTATTGTGAGAGATTTGAAACACGTCATTACTCCAAGGGCCAAATTTCAACTCATGAACTCTGTACCAAAGGACGATACTACTTTCATAGCAAATGTAGGTAACTAGCCTACTTTACATATAAGATTAGGAAAGAGATTACTTCCACAGATTGCTGAAGTTTAACCAGTTTGTGCAGAAAGCAAAATTTCATTGTAGTCATCCTAAACGAGGCTTAAGGTGCCTTACATTTGACGAAGCTTGTCCGAATTGATATAAAAAATTAAACACAATGCAGCTGTTCAATATTTGCATGATAATTGCTTAAAGGTGGCAAGAATTATTCATAGCAACCGACATAGGTACTCCTTTACCTGGAAGCTAAAATGAAACACAATGCAGCTGTTCAATATTTGCATGATAATTGCTTAAAGGTGGCAAGAATTATTCATAGCAACCGACAAAGGTACTCCTAACATCCTGGAAGCGAAAATGAAACACAATTCAGCTGTTCAATATTTTCATGATAATTGCTTTTAAGGTGGAAAGAATTATTCATAGCAACAGATAATAGGTACTCCTTTACCTGGAAGCTAAGACTTGTTTTAACAACATCAGAGCCTGCAATCCAGTATTAAAGGTTGACTGTTGAGCTACTTTAAAGAGGAGGTCCATCTGCTCGTTGACCTTCTCATCGTCCACTGTGATCATGAAAACAAAAAAGATACACCTGATAACATCATAACAGAAAACACATTTCAAATTGTTGCATTGCTGTCAGAACTACACCATAATTTGAAAATACGTCCTAGGTATCCTTGCAATAGACTTGCATACCGAGCTTCACAAACTACGGGCCCGGAAAATGGCTTAATGTTAGATCATGGAGCTTGTACGGTGGGTCGTCACCCGGGTAACGGAACACTAACAACTATTGTGATTGGTTAAACGTGTCTGATGGAATTTGATGGTGACCATCCAGTGATTTGTTTCCCCTGAAGTATTTATACATTTAGTGTGGTACAAGGTTGTCAGTGAGCATTTAGTCAATGTGCAGTCCATCGCTATCAATGCAGTCAATTTCCAGTTAAATCATCAACACCACCAGGGAGTATATATATTGGGCAAGCTCTAATAGGTATAACAAACTTCATGGCCAGCCGAGGGAAATCTAAAAAGGGGTTACCAAGGAAGAAATTTAGTAAGTGGGAATTTGAGCAGGTTTTATAATGGGTTAAATTGTCAGGATTACCAATTTCGGACGTCAAAACAAGAACGCCCACGTGGCCAAGGAGCTTTAAAGTCCACATCATTTCTTTTGGTTTTGATGGGTTTTTAACAGTTCTGGTTAAGGAGTAACTGTCACAGCATGTATTAGGAAAAAATCTAGAGCAACAAAGCGCTGTGCAAACTATTTCTATAT
>KN883031.1:71919-90275 GCA_000934455.1 Apostichopus parvimensis
GTTCCTGGGTAAAAAAAAGAAACAAAAAACAAAACTGACCGCTATACATCTTTGGATTTGTACAAGACTCTGACCACTGTGCATGTCATTTTGCGCTGTAGTCATAATACTACATCCACCCCCCCCCTCACCCAACCCAGTCTGGTTCCGATCTTACCTCTAGAGAAAGGATAGGCTCTGTTTACTCCTGTTAGGAGAGCGCTTAACATCTTCTGGTTATCTTCTGTCCGTTTTTTCTTTTGTAAAGATAACTAAAAAAGTCAAATGGCGGAAAATGGAGAATAGTCAATACTTAAGACGAAGAAACAAGTTAAAGTGGATTTGACATAGAGCCCTTTACACTCAAACAAATTGAAAGTATCTTGCAACTGATTGCCTACACCTGTTTTGCAATTATGGAGATTTTACACCTTCAACTGTCAGCTGCAAAGCAGAAAAAGGTTCCAAAATCAAGATCTAACTATATTACAACAGACCACCAGATCTCCCCGACTTCCTGGATCAGTCCTCAGATTCCATGGATCGTATCAGGTCGAAAATGTCCCCAAAATTGTCTCCAGATTTCATCTACTATTAATCCAATTATTACAATAATAATATTTTAATATTTGCTTTTTATATAGCGCTTTATACCAGCGATAGGTATCAAAGCGCTTTACAGACATTATATTACCCCTGGTCAATGATAACCTGTCCCAGAGACAATCCCTCCAGTCGGCAGCAGTTATATACTGCGCCCAATGACAAGTTATCTCACAGGTACCCATTTAACCCCTGGGTGGAGAGAGGGAGATAAAGCATCTTGCCCAAGGACACAATTTAATGAACTAGGCAGGAATCGAACCAGCAATCCTTGGATCACGAGTCCGACGCCTTAGCCAATTGGCCACCAACACTCCCTGGAGATGTTCCCAGTTTTGTAAAAAGCCCTTTCGATAGTTTTAAGTCGCACCTGCTTGGTCTTTCCCCCGGCAGAGACAGCTCGACCGTAAGCTACAGTCACTTACAGTTATGACCATAAAATTCATTTGCACTCACGGATGGAGGTTGTCAAATTATTTCACAGCCTAAAAATACAGGTAAAAGAAACTTGACCACTGGGACATCATCCTTAGAAACATTTATCATCGTTCGAGATTTAAGATGCAATTTCTCACAGATGGTCCCATCCCTGTGAGCATACAGTATGGATATTATCACCTGATGTCAACATGAGGTACTCGACATCGATACCCAACGCCCCTGGATTTTAGTGAATAAATTTATGGGTCACCCAATGCCCCTGGATTTTTGTGAATAAGCTATGGGTCACCCAACGACCCTGGATTTTTGTGAATAAATTATGGGTCACACCTGCCACAGCTGACTATTTAAAAGAAAACTTGAAAACAAAATCCAAAGAAACTTCACTTACATTGAAGAATTTGAAATAGATTGCAATCAGGTTTGTTGCTAACTCGTCTTCTCTGGCTGACATCAATAACTGATTTAAGAAACAGATACTGTGATACCTGACGGAAAGAGAGACAAAAATGAGGTTAGTTTGCATCTACAGGATGTCAAATTAAACGAGGTCGTACGGCCGAAGAGCCCGGTAAATAACCCGAGATATTTTATTACGGTAAAGATAAAGACTCTGCACGATAAACGCATCACACTACTACGGAAACGAGTCCAGTTCATTAATACGCCAGGTACTTAATTTAATTGAATCGCTCCGTTTGTAAGGTCTTAAACCTTTGGAGCTCATTTAGTGTATGTTTTCTTAAAGCATTCAAAACATTTCAGAATTGATGATGCAATAAGTCAGCAGGAAGGAGCAGGTAAGACTGTTTCAAAATCATAAATTTGAAAAAAGCAATGGACATATAAATTTGATGAGTGTAAGAGGAATCGTGTATTGCGAGTCGCAGGGAAAGATTTTAGCCTTCGATTATCTGTGTGACAGGATTGCATGCTCTGCATATTATATAAAGTACTGTGGTTCATGAGTAAAAAAAAAAAAAAAAAAAAAAAAAGGACCGCTATACAACTTTGGATTTGTACAAGACTCTGACCACTGTGCATGGCATTTTGTGGGGAGGGAGAACAGGGGAGGGGATGGAGGAGGGAAGGGAGATGTGGAGGGGAGGGAGATGTGGAGGGGAAGGAAGGGAGACCCATCAAAAGGGTCATTTTGTCTCTTCCAGGCTAATTGTGTATATATGTTTATGAAAGTGCACAATGTTCAACCAGTATGCTTCACATTATGTTGCCATGGAAACCACTGTGTTCTAAATATCTGTTCTTGTATGATTTAAGAGACCAGTTTCAGGGAAATCAAACTCATGTTCTCAAATACACACAGTGAGACTGTAGGAATATGTTACACAGGCCTGCTATTTTTCAGTGCAAATATGATCTGAAATTTTGACAATTAAATTGTAGTTTTAAGTTCAACTGTCGTGTAGCAGTATTGCGGGCAGTTAGACTTTTTCTGATAAAAGGATGAAAACTGATATGTACATCTTTGCACTTGTGTAGCAATTTTCCACTTTCTTGCATTAGCATTATGCTGGATAAATTATCACTTATTATTCCCTGCAAAGCTCCACAATATTCACGTAGATGCTTTTAGTTGAGACTGGCAACTTTTGACAATGTTGTTCAATCTGTGTGATGACCAATATAAACATTCACTTCCATCTAACCTCAAACTTGATAACATCGATATCACAGCAACCATATATTATTTACGTCTATTAAAGAGGCTAATTATTCGGTAGTCCTGTATTAACACATACTCATGCATGCTTCCCGCATAAATGGTTTACGTTAACTTGAACGACGTCACAAAAGGTTTCTCCATATTTAATACATCTCCGTATTAAGCAATGCAAGTATAAAGTTTGTCTAAGGCAGTTGGGATAATTTCCTGATGCTAATACCACTCTATACTGTCCTCCTATATCATGCTACAAAGCACTGGTACTGACAGTATGAACAGTTTCTAATCTTTATCTGATTCTAATGCTAATACCACTCTATACTGTCCTCCCATATCTTGCTTCAGAGCACTCATATTGACAGTACCAACAGTTCCTTCCCTTTTATCTAATAGAAACATAATATTCATACAGCTAATACTATCGATACAAGTGCTGTGAAGCACAGAACAAAAAAAAACAAAAAAAAATTAACAAATAACAAATTGGCCCTACTATAAATATTCATCAGAATATATAAATATTCATTGCATCTCTAAACATTACACCTTTTCACCACAGTTAGGCTTCATTGTATGGGAATATCTGGTGGAAAGGACATTTCCATGAACAAAAGAACACACTTCGTCCTCATATATCCTTAAAACAAAGAAGAACATTTCCTATAAGATATGTCTGTCCTAGTGAGGGAACGGATAATCGGGTGCAGATTACAATCACTTACTGTGTCTTTTTACTTGTATTTGGTCTATACAATAGCTGTTTTACTTCTCTGACCACAACCGAATTCATCCTTGGATGATTTTTCACTGAAAGCGAAAAAAAAATAAAGAGACTAGAAATCTTCAGCACGCATGATCTCGACAAATTACTGTTTTCAGTGCTCCCATCCTAACTCGGCACCTGCAACTTGATATGACCAAGTTTTCCATAAGGTCACACAATCACAAGACTTCCCTTCACTTGAGTGTAAAACAAGTCTGGATGTGACAACAAGGGGTGCAAGAACAGACACCATCCTTAACTAAAGAAGGTTAAGGTTAAGGTGGTAACACTTGGTAAAGCGCACATTACTGTTAAAACACTAAATGGCGCTGAACAACAATACAATTATAAAAACGATTTCTTAAATAAGTGAGTCTTCAAAGCAACTTTAAAAGTTCTGATGGTCTTCGAATTTCTTGTGTTGACGGGGAGAGCGATCCAAAGTCTGGGGCCAGCGACGCTGAAAGAGCGGCCTGCGAAACATTTGCGGCGTGTGAAAGGAACCTTGAGAAAAATGCCCTTTGACGAGCGTGTTGAACGACCAGGTGTCTTAATTTCCAGCAACTCGGACAGATAAGCTGGTGCTGAATTATGTATACACTTATAAACGAGGAGGAGGATCTTGTTCTCGGCACGGACATTGACAGGGAGGATATGCAGCTCCTTCAATGCTGCGGAGGCACTGTCATATTTTGATCTGCCGAGAATAATTTTAGCTGTGTAATTTTGGATCCTTTGTAGAGGATGAAGTGTGGAGGCCGGGAGGTTGATAAAAAGACCATTGCAATAATCCATATGGGAGAAAATCATGGCATTTACCTTCTTATTCACCAAATCTTTTAGCTACGCAGTATATGCAGTAGAAAAATTGTCGGTGTAATAGCCACAATCCTTTCTAGAATTTACAGCAAATTTTGGGCCGGTGGTTCCATTTGCATTTATCATACTAGTGGATAAAGTTTGCTTGGCTTCTCATTAACCACTGGATGGCTTGGAACAGCGCGAGATCCTGGACCCTAACCTGGACCCTAACCTGGACCCTAATGATCGCTTCCTACCAGGCCTGATATTCCTAGAACGACTTTGTGATGTGATGATGTGACGATATGGGTGATGATATCAAATGTGAGATGATGATGTCACAGGGATGTCTAATTATTTTTTTTAACTTAAACGAACAGAGAGAAGTTTCTACCAGAGTCGTGACTGCCACGAGTTACTCATTCTTCGAAATGAGAAGACTTGAGAACATTTTTGTGACTTATTTCAATGTATAGAGATTGTAACAGTGACTTGAGTCAGGAAAATAACTGGAGGTGACCTCGACTGGAACCAAAGCAAAAAAGGTGACTTGTTTACAGCTCTGGTTTTCTCGACAGCAGATGGAAGCATAACATTCAGTAAACAGCAACACTAATTGCTAATGTCTTACCCAGACTTTTCAGCCAGTGAACTACTCTCGTTGCCACCTTGTAGTCAGGATCACCCAGTTTGTTGACCAGCAAAGAGAGAATTTTCTACGGAGAAGGAGATGCAGAAAAAAACCGAAACAAGATACTGTACGTCCAACATGCTCGTCTTTGTCGTCAAATACTAACCACACAACGAGCACAGACAAGTATTATTTATATATCCTTTGGCAATCGGGAGATAATTCCTGCACGGTGGCACCACAAAAAACTCAGCTAAATATTGGTTTCAAAGAATAAACTAATATACACAATATACATACATATACATAATATACACACACAGAGATGCCAACCTCTTGACACAAAAAAACAGACTGAATATCCTAAAATCAGATTTTGGAGAGAAAAATCAGATTTTTACGAAAACTCGACATTACCACAGAAAAATGTTTTACTGGTAAGAATGGGCAAGTAAAATGTTTGCTTTTACATTAACATTTAATGAGAAAATTGTAAAGCTGCAGATTCCGCGTATTTCCCGCCCATGTTGGGTGGTTGTTCAACGTGTTTGTCTGGGTTTGGGGGGTTACTTGTACATGTTTCTATGCGATTCCGCTTCCTTTAAAAATATAAAAAAATTTAAAAAATAATTTTTTTTTTTTTTTTTTTGAAAGATGAAAAATCATATTTTCAAGAGGCAATATCGTATTATCGTATTTCACTTGTTTTATAGTACTAAATTCGATAAAATCGTACTGCACCTCGTCTGCAGCCAAAGTAGCAGCACACACAGCACAACAGATCCTTGTTCAGAAATAATTACATAAGTTTATAATTAAATAAGATTAATTTCATAGCAGCAAGTTATACTGTGACAAAACTGGTGCTCTTCAGTTTACGTCGGCCGACAATTTTTTGTATGAAAATTGAAATCCACATTTTGGAACGCTTTTAGTGTCACGACAAAAGGAAAATGCAATCGTAACACACTGTATGAACCTGTTCCAGTTTGTTCACGTCTATGTAAGGAAACTAAATGGCATTGTCACTGATATGTACACACCGTGTTCCTCTTTGATGCTGTCATCATTGTACGTGTGTCCCTTCAACCAACCCTGATTTCTGCTCTGTAAATTTGACAACAGATGACCAGCATTGGTCTGACCTCTAACTTATATATCCAGGGATGTGCCCCGGATTTCCTGAGTGCCGGGTATACTGATCGCCGTCCTGGGGTAGGGGTTTAAGAGGAGGGGGTGTCACCTTTGTCTTTCGTTTTATTCAGTCAAGTTTCAGCCGCCTGTTCTTTTTCTCTGTTCACAACTTCACTGCCCTATCAAATTGGAAAAAAGGCCCCTCGACGACTAAGAGCATTATCCCATCTAAGGTTGTTTCGCTCATACGATTTCCAAGATATGTTTTGATAACTTTCATTTGGGAGAAATCCCTCTCACAATCTGCTGTATGTCGGGATTTTAGATGAAAATAGTGCTGGGCGGGATTCACGATATTTAAGACAGTGCTGGGCGGTAATATTTAGTGCTGGCCGGGGCTGTCCAGCGTGGGCACATCCCTGTATATCTACTTGTCATCACTGATGATATTGAACTTACCTGTTCCAGTTCGGGTCTGTTGACCAGTAACTCATACATGGTGGTGATTGCCTGGATTTTAACAGCAGCCAATGTGTCTACTGCAAGATTCTATACAAGACATAATGATAAAAAATATGAATCTGAGGAATATAATGACTTTTGACATTTGTATTCACGGCCATCTAACTAAGTTACCCAAAATCAATATACCAACTCACTTTTTCCCAATTATGTTAAGTTGTCAAATCTATCTTTTTCTAGACAGACACTATTTGCTTCTTTGCAAAGAAGCTTCGATCTGACTGTAAAAATTGGGTTGGATAAGATGTCCAATTGCTTTGGTAACTACTTTTGAAAGCCTCACAGTAAGTAAGATTTTGTCATGAGATCCAAACAGAACTTACTGTCATTAAAGATAGGTCAAATGAAACACACGTTGTCCTTGAATATAAACCAAAGCCAAACTGCAAATGATAGAGAGCTACAAAATTCAACATTTTCTTTCAAAATATGAACCAAATTGAGGAACACATGTAAAATTTGAAACAATAAAATAAAAAGAAACCCAAAAAATTTATACCTGCTGTATGTTTACAAAATCTTCATATTTGTTCTTGAGCTGACCCTCGTAGTACCACAGCAGGAGACGTCGATTACGATCGGCCTTGGACAGTGAGACAAATTCATCGAAACCGTGCTGAAAATAGACAAACATTTCGAGCTTTATTCTTTTCTTCAAATTTTGACTAACCCACAAATCTCTTTCATCTCTTTGTTACATCTCTGACTACAATGCAACACGTTCAAATGAGACAAAGGAAAGAGCGTTGCATGCAAGATGCAAAACTGGATGGTTTGTATTTGCAAAGATGTCTCCTAATGGATGTTAACAGTTACCTTTACAAGGGGAGGGGTGGGGGGGGGTGATGGCCATGCCTTCTCACCTTCATTTTCAGTCAGGGGTAGAATATCCAGTCAAAGACTCTTTAACATTCAGTTGGGTAAGACTTAGAACATTCTTGCTCTCCCAGCATGCCCCACCAGAACCTGTTAAAGCCCCTAATGTAATCAGATGTGGATATTTAGAATTTATCTCCGACCCCCTACCTTTGAAATCCTTTTGCATGTAGATGTGAGTACTTGCAAGACAAACATACACACATAGCATAGTACTTCCTTCACATCACAAGCATATGCACCTAGCCTAGCATTAATTTGCATTATTTAAAAATCCAGGAAGAAGCACATTTGTCATTAACTGGTACTACTGCACTTGAAGGTTATCATTTCTCTATGCTTATGTACTATGTCTACTGTGGCATATTTGTCATGCAGGATGTAATATATGTCACTATATACTCCATAGTTGGTATTCTTAGGGTGAAAACACAACCTGGAAGTAGTCTAAGCTTGAAGAATTTGTAAAAAAAAATCTTCACCGAGGTGTCACCAAACATCTTGGTTGTCAAACAGGGGAGGGGATGGAGGAGGGAAGGGAGATGTGGAGGGGAGGGAGATGTGGAAGGGAGGGAAGGAAGGGAGGGAGAAGGGGGATTGGACTGAGACCCATCAAAAGGGTCATTTTGTCTCTTCCAGGCTACTAACACATCAATGATAATACCCAAGTTGAAAGTTTGAAACAAACTTCCATGTCTGTAAGAAGTATCTGTTTACCTTTTCAAATCTTCTCAGTTTTCTCTGCTTAGGGAGCAGATCTTCCAGGAAGAGATGCTTGAGGGCGTCCACTGCCAATCCTGCCTCTCGTCGCCCTTTCTTCTTCCCCATCGCCAGGAGCTGCTCTAGGTACTGGAGGGTATGGACTGGAGCTTCTTGGATCTGCATCCCCAAAGCTGCAACCTTGTCAGCTAGGACACCAGAGGAAACTACGGTCTTCATCCACTCGGCGTGGCTTTTTTCTTCTCTTAAACATTCTGAGTAAACCGATAAAGAAATCGATCTTTAACAGTGAAAACTGTGAAGCGTATTTGATAAAAGGTTATCCACCAATCCTACAAGAGATGATTCAAACCACAAGTTGATAAAGTACAGCAGATGGATTTGCCTGTGACAAATTTTCTGCAGCCCGCAAGAAAAAGTTAATGCCCCACACCTGATTTATGCAGACGCAGAATGGATGTCCATAATTCTGAAATGCAATGCATGATCAGTCTTTCATACAAATCTATTTTGGTTTACCTAAAGCTTCTTTTCCTTGACGATGACAAAACAAGTAAACCCTGATATGACAAAAATGAAAATCAAACTCTGCTTTAAGCATTGATCAAGAAAGTTCTGGTGAAAAGCTCACAAATTATCTTACCTTTTTCATAAATGCTGACCTCCTTCTCGTAGAGCTTCTTTGCAAGGTCGGCATATCTGGATACCGTGGAATCATCTGAGGGTTCCTTTATTTCACTCCCTTCAGGGAGCTGTGCAAATGGGGAAGGAGGGGAGGTGAAATTATAACATTTACAAAATTTTATCGCAGCTTTATCAAAGTAAAAAAGAATGAATGAAAATTGATCTAAAAACTCAAGTGAACTTACTTTATTATTACTTGCTTTCGGAAGCTATGTATCCTCTGAAGTGATACTGCAGATCTTGGTCAGAGAGCCAAACATGTATTTATATATTTAAGTATGTATTTATGTGTAAGTAGTGTTAGCTCAGTGGTTAACGCCGGTGCCTTCCAATCATAAGGTCCTGAGTTCGAGTCACTCCAAGATTAATGTATGTTGTCTAGTTACAAAGTTGTTGACTGTTGACAATTCATAATCATGGACATTAAATATGAATCTAAGAGACTGACTTCAGTCAGCTTGCGGCTTTGATAAGCCACTGAGTTCCTGCTTGGAGGAGGATCTAATATACATACATACATTAAACAGGAAACTCTCATTCAATCCGCACTGAAACGCCTGATTTCTTTCTCTCTTTCTACAGATTGTACAGAATCTTATTTGCTGTCAAAGCAAATTAATCAGATTACACATAGAGAAGATACTCTCATATTCAAAGGGGCCCCCTATAAAAATGACACAAGAAAAACTAGATATGCCAATGAGAACCACCTCATAGTTTCAAAAACTTACAAACACACATTTCAGCATATTTTTTGGCAATTTTGGAAACTTGTGACAATTTACATATATATAGGTATTCATCATTTTGTGTCAATCATTATGTTCACGAGTTTTCATGGTGTCATTTAATGTCAGTACTATCAAAAGCTGGGTCGTCTTCACTGCAATTTGGCACCATCAAGCGATGCTTCTCTTATCTTAGTCCATTTAACAGCTCAGCAACAAATGACAAGATCTGTGATACTGTACATACAAGAATGAATGTTTTAAGTCTTAACTGATTTCATACTTCACCATGTTCATTAAAATGGTGCAGTACTTCATATATTATTGAAGAGAAGTTTACAACAGAAAGCAAAAGTTGTCTACAGGTGTGATTGTATTAGACTTTATAGATTGAAGCTTGTTTAGTACTGTACATAGTGTCAGATGCTTTCTGTTTTATTTAGTTAACAATGGCAATTCAGTTCTGTCTTCTTTCATATCACACAGGAAGCTTGAGTTCTTCTAGGTCATGATATTTAAATATATATTTAAAAAAATGGAACAAAAGACTTTGCATTTAAATAAGTGACTTACTTCAAATTCAAACCACTTTCCTGTCAGCTGGATGGTACATCTTGAGGGAAGAGCTGATGAACTTGAAATCTCTTCATCTTGGACAGGAGTTTCTACCACTAACTTCTGATTAATGACACTAGCCTGCTGAATAGGCTGCTGCTGCTGTGTCTTTTTTTCTTTTACTCCTTTTTTAGCCTTTAACTTTGCTGTAAATGTTCCATCGCCAGCCTTTGCATCTCCACCTAGTCGGGATATTTTCTTCTTTTTCTTTGACTTGTCAAGCTTGTTCCTCTTGGATGTCAATGAAACACCTTCATCACCATGATCGTAATCATCATCATCATCACCTTCATCATCTCCCGCCTGGTATTCATCGTCCCCTTCATCTCCAGACATGCTGAATAAACAATAACAAGTCACAGATAAAGACAATTTTAAGAAGAGGTTGGTTGGCAATTAAGTTTCATTTCCTCTGTCATTACTTAGCTAAACCTGGATGCTGGTCGACACCCTAAAAAGCTTCGCAACCTCATGCAAACAGTGGTTCTTCGACAGGAAGAGAATTTGTTTCTTTTAATACAGCTAAAGGAGACAAAACCAGGACAATATGGGAAAGTAGTTCAAGGAGGTGCAATCTCAAACTGCAACATGTTACATTAATCTCATTTCCACATTGTTCCTTTCTTATAGTTCAAATTTCTAGAAACAACTAAACAATGTGAAAGGTTTGCAAACTATTGCTTTTAAAGGGAAAAGCAACCCGCAACTTGAGCCCAAGGGTACTACATGTAGTTTAATTAGTGTCTCTTCCAGAATATAATCTCCTTAAAATCTTCTTCTCTTCGGGTAAAAACCTGAATCATTGACCCACGTAGGGTAACTTACCCTTGATCTTCATATTTATCAAGTCCAAGCTTTTTGATGAAATTTTCAATTTCTTGATTATCAACATCTCCCATCTCTTCACCCTCTTCATCTCTTATATTAATGCCAATATCATCGTCATCATGGTCATCACTATCCAAAAATCTAATTTTCTTGCCTTCTTTCAGCTCTTTCTGCAAAAAATAAAATGAGGCTGTCAATTCATTATGTTAGATGAATGTACTATTGACTAACTTCAAGCATTTTTCAAAACCAACATGAGCAATCAGTGTTTTTACAATACATTTTAGAGACAAGCCAGAGCACAAGTAGTCCATTGAGGAATAACACAAAACACAATTATTCTAGCCAACAACACACTTTAAATCTTGTTGAAAGTAAAGAATCACAATTCATAATGCCAGAAGTTTAATATTATTTTACATTCTGCATACAACATATTTCATTTCGCCCAGCAGAAATAACATTTACCATTCATATGTCTAGTTCTAAGATAATTAACACAACATTTTCTTATTCACCATGCAGACAGCCAAACACATAGAACTGGAATCAGTCCTTCATTATGCATGTTTGTCTACTGGAAGAACATGAAGTATTTTCTTATTCACTTGGCAACCATGAATGATGCAAATCCTTGTTCCCCCACATTGGGGTAAATAGACAGAACAAAATCAGAAACTGCTTGCCAAAAAAGTTTGAAAGACATCCTTGGACATATAGAACATGATTTTCCCTCATTTCCTTCTTCTACACGATATTGATTAAAAGGCCTATGTTAGTGGAATGCATATAATTATGTGGGAGTTTGCGGAAAAACTCGTGGAACTGAACCTTGTATCGTAATACTATCCATTAGTTAAGTTAGGCCTAGCCTATTTCTCAATTAAACGTGAACGAAAGCAAGAAATCACCACGTCTTCCGCGCTAACAAAATCTGATAATTGGTTGCTTTTAAAATCTTTGGGTTCAGACGTCGGCTTCTTTCGCTTCCTTCTTCTCTCCATGAGTTTATTTGTTGCTGCCGTTCGATATACGATAAAAAATCCTACAAACGACAAGACTTGGGTTAAGTACTAGATGCTGACGACCATAGTTTGGGCATTCGCACATGGACGTGGTAGCTATCATATAATATTTCCCCCTCTCTTTCGTTTGCCAAGGTTAACCATGAGCAATACCAAAATAAGTGAAATCAGTGATCGCGGGAAAGAAAAATGGAATAAAGTTTTAAGTTTATAGGTTTTAAAAGGGAAAGCAATGAGCCATCTTCTCTTCTCCTATAGCATTAAACAAAAACATCGTTGTAAGTAATTTGATTTTGCTAACTTAAGCTGTCGTTAAGGGGGAAAATGCTCAGCCCGTCACTGAACTCGACGTCCAAATATTCGTCAGATATCCTAATGAGTTTCAACTCGTTTTCTGTCCATGATTCGCTAGCTCAGAATATTGCAAAATATGTTTCAACCTTTCCAATAAGTAATTTATAGCCTAGAATTGTATAATGTCAGAGATCCGCTAGATTTAATTTGTTAGTTTTGATGCATGATTAAAACCCCGCCCATTATGCATTCACTCTCTTCGGTCTAAACAATCTTTTCTTCACTGGCGGTACTCAGTATTGTGTAGTAAATAAAATGATGTGATCATTTAGTGTGAACAGTACAAAAACGATTATAGAGTAAAGGGATCGGTTAGTTGGTGTTTACAATTGAATGCATAATGGAGCTTTTATCTTGAACATATAAGCTCTGATGGAGTCGTATAGGCTACTAACGTAATTGTCCCTTCAATATATTATACATTTCGACGATTTTTTTGTTTTTGAACATTTTTCACTCTTAATTCCGCTTCAACTATGAAAAGCTTTCTTATTATGGTAACTAATCAATCTTCAGTAAAAAATTTGATGAAGGACACAGTCGCTTATTTTTCGCGTACGTTTTCATTTCGATCAATGTTTTATGCCTGATTAAAATCATAATCACTACTTGGGAAAGTTGAGACAAGCAACAGAGTTGCAAGTTTGGTATACAATGCTCTACCCCAACCCATGCTGCCCATTCTCCCCCACACCATTTGAAGATGGCAACAGCCAACACTTCATCCTCTCCCACACCTTACAAACTAGGAATGCATTCCACTGCATAACTGGATCATTCTCTTTCAGCCTTTGACTTAGCAAATTGAACGGTATGTTACCACATTAAAGGTTGTAAAGACTCGCGCAAAAAGAAACGTCTAATGCCGGTAATCTGACCTAGTTTCGAATGAGGTGTAACAGAAGTGTTAGACACCACCATCGATCCCAGAAAATACACACACATCTTGCTACCGTCGGTAATTAGACACTAGTGTACAGTCAGTACATACAGCTGTGGTCAATACCCACAGCACTGTGTATAAACGATACAGCGATGGACATCTCAGGTCCAGCTAAAGATAACAAGGTATCAGGTTTCATTACTGTCTGCATTTTGTAACGACACAAACAAAAGGTCACTTGCAAGCAACAGAAAGTTAACTTTTTCAGATGGCCGCACGCAGTTTGGGGCGAGTCTTCAATGCCTTTAACGTTTTAGTAAGTACTACCATGGGCAGGCCTAGGTATCAGCTGATACACAAGGAATAAGATTTGTGCCAGCCTGTTCGGAAAGGGTCCCAACCGTAGCCAATTTCCTTTCAACCGCCTACCACCCCTCCCCCCCCCCAACCCTCAGCCATCCATTGCTTGATGGAAGCTTCCTTAGCTGATGTCAATCATGGGAATTGTGGATCATACTTCCCAACAGGAGAGAAGCCATCATTCACAATACTGTTGGGGAGGAGAGGGGAACCATTGGTTTATTTTTGCATCTTCCTCATTGCTTGAAAAATGTGTTGTTAATCTGAGACATGCTCTTCATTGGGTCCAAAGCATTGAAGAGTCCATTCACCAGAGAAGTTATTTCAGAGTCACATAATGCAATGATGTACTATTTGACAAGTTGATAGTGTGATACTTATCCAGTGGTCTGCGTTTCTAGCGGGTTGGGAAATTAATCACGTAAGCTTCAATGTTTCAGAGCAGGTGGTGAATAAGATCATAACATACTGAAAGCTAACAACTTAATAATATATTGGATCAGCGCATCCATGTCAGGACTATGCTACAGCCAAGGGTTTACGATGCTAAACTTTGGGGCCAAAATTGCTCTCCTATTAGGCAAAGTTAATCACAGACAGGAACAAAAACACAGCAAACAGTGAAAGCAATGGTAACAAAATAAACGTTTTTATTATACATCAGGAACACTTTTATGGTCGTCTTCTCACAAAAAAGAAAATACTTCATTACTAATAATTCTCCATTATACCTGTCAGCGAATGACTACTCCCATCCCCCCCTCCCTGACCCCCCACAAAAAAGGGGGAACAAGTAATGAGGAACTTTCTTTACAAAATAGCTGTGCTTAATAGCAATTACTTAATTCTTTTAAAGTAACTTTTCATATTTATATATATACACATGTTTCTGATGTAATTTTACATCACATAATCATTCACCTAAACATAATAAAGTAAACAATTACATTAATATTTAGCATATACAGACATGGATTCAATTAAGTTCAGTATATTCTGGGGGTAGGGGGGGGGTTGGGGGAAGTAAATGTATAGAAAAGGAAAGAGGGAAAGCAGAGTGAAGTGCCATATTTACAGATGTCAAGTCAAGACCTTCAACCTCTTTTGTAGAAGACGACAAATTTGGAAATTTCAGAGCCTTAATTGAAATCTACAATAGTCATTCAACTTAAGAGGGTACTTCACTTTTATGAGATCTTTCATTAGGTTTAGTAAATTGTTAACCCTGAAACCCACCTAACCCCCACTGCCTCTTACCCCTGACTTCCTAAAACGGTTTATAATTATGAATTATAGATACTATGGATATACCCCTACTCTTGGACTAATTAAAGGTCTTAAGGCCTTAGGTCGGGGCTGCAAAAAACCCATTCTGCTTCGAAAACTATCACCAGTAAGTCTTAGCAGGGGATGCAAGTCACTATGCATATATGTGACATCACTTGCAAAATATTTCAGAAGGGTCATTCAAGTCCTTCTCACTTTGGAGAAATTCTTGAACCATGAATACATTATACAGTCATCTCCTCGACTAACAGTACACAACAGACTGTTGATCTGGACACATTTAAAATCACTGAGACCCTGTTCTGTCTCTTACTGGATTTTAAATAAACAAGTTTCCTTGCCACATATGTGGTAATCAACACCTGCTATGCCCTTTTACCAGGTCATTGATGATCCAGGTTTTATTTGAATGATACATTTTCATCCTTTCATCCACACTGCCGATTCCAGGGTCCCTATCTGCCAAAATCACAACGGAGCGAGCATCCCCTTACCCTACACGACATATTTCCATGATCTGAACTGAATAATAATTGCATTCAAACCACAGTTATGATCTTCACCTCAGGGTCCAAAAAAGAACATGTATGGTAAAAGCACCCTACAAACATAACTTTCTCAACATGTTTTAACAGGGTCATATAGTTTCGAAACAACCAAACTTGAAGACTTTGCATTGGGACACATGAGTATCAGTGGAGACATGATGAGAAGACAGGTAAGTTAGAAAAGATGAAACAGGTATAAGGATAGAAGAGGCAAAGGCGATGCATGAGAGATTGGGTGAAGAGGCAAGCAGGAATGGGCTATGTTGTGCAGAGACAGGTATAGGGTTGAGATATGACAATGAAACACACAGAGCGTGAAGATGAGACGCATAAGGGTGTGACAGGTAAATGATGCAGCAGGTAAAGATAGGCAAGGTAAAGGTTAGGCATAAGACAAAGGTGATAAAGCAATCATTACTGGGACACATGATGATGAGATGGCTGAGATATGACAAATAAAACACAGCGTGAAGATGAGATGGTACAGGTGAGGAGACGTGCAGGTAAGAATGAGATCATATAATGATATGGTGAGATATGAGAGTGACCGACCCAGGAATGGGTGAGACATAATATGGTGAGACATGTAAAGATGAGTCACAAAATAGAGAAGTGGAAAAGATGGTGGGTGAGGGGGGGGGGGGGGGGAATGAGCACTTGATAGATGAAGGATGAGATGAAAGATGGGTCAGGTGATATTTAGACAGCTGTGGTGAGACAAGTGAGTTGATGAAATAGGTCAACAGAAGATTGGTAAATGAGGATGAGTTCAGTTACTGTTACAGTACCAACAAGTAAAGACCACAAGATGAGGCTGGTAACGATGATTACAACTAATGATATGTCACTAACCATTCATAGGACATGTGATGATGGGACTGGCTGGAAGAAGATGTGGTGAAGGATGAAATGAAGTGATGAATGAAGGATGAAGTGAAGGATGAAATATAGGTAAGCAAATAACTTTTTAACTTTAGAAAATATTATGTCAACCTAATTATGTATTGTTTGCTCATGTAATGAACAGAGAAAAAAAAACTAGAGATTCAATTCTGAAGTTGCTCCAACTTCAAAACAGTCAATTTTAAAATGTTGTTCTTGCAATTAAGTTGTCAATACAGACAAGTTTCAAAATAACTTTACCGTAAGAAATTTTAGATGGTGAGGCAAGCAATAGGGCCACCTTTTGATGATATTTTTTTCAATATGACATACATAGCCTATAATTTATTGTGATATATGGTCACCTATTAATTTCTTAATTTCTTAATATAACTGTAGCAACTAACCTCAATATGGAATATGAATGATTTTCAAACGAGTCAATTTTCATTCATTTTACATGCAGCACTCATTTCTCTTTGAATTGTTCTTTCATACCAAAAACTCTCTTGTGGGACCCCTCAGGACTGACTTTAACAAATATGATGGGTACTGAATAAGCTCACTATGTACAAATTAGATTTTATATCTATATACAAGAACTTAAATGGCAGTACAAATGAAAAGCTTTGTTTATGCATCCCATGTTTTCCACCCCTACTTTATTATTTTTATCTACTGTTTCTTATTATTGTTGTCAATGTCAGCTATTTACTCGTCCCTTTCTTGTTCCTCAAATCCTTCCCTCTCGGTGATCAGAGCTCTCTCTAAGATGACCCTCCCTTCCTTATACCTTTGGTTGTCCTCCGTGGCAAACTCGTACATCCATCCAAGTTTGGTCTCGCAGCTCTTACAGAAAACGTCTCGGACCATGTGCCTCCCAGTTATCATCATCCTGTCCTGGATGTCACTATACTGCAGGTTAACCACCTGCAACAAGATAATTGTGAGACTTTTATTAGCATTCTGAAGATACATCAGGACCCTACCACCAGGGTTTTGGGTAGCTGAAGGGTCTCCTCCTCCACCCCTAGGGAACAACTTTCCCATAGATGATCTCCTAATGATGATAACCTAATGTACAATGGTACTGGCATTTATGACCATCATATTGGCAATACTGAAAGGATTCACTGAGTACAGTATGCTAGTGTACAACTTAGACAGCAGTTCCTGATTGTTTTATACCTTCAAAGATTTCATACAATGCAACATAAAGAATTCTCTGTAATGGTACTTTTGCATATCGTACTCTAGAATCACATTCTTTTCACTTGCAAATGGAAAGGGGCCTTTTTGCTCTCTGTATGCTGTTATTCATTAATTTTTAGTTTTTGTCAATCTGCTTTCCCCAAATCCAAAACGGTACTAAGATTATAACTGGCCAAGTCTTTACCTTGTTAAATAAAAAAGCTCTTCCAGTTGACCCTGTGAAACGGGTGGAAAGAAGTTCAGTTCTGTTTGTCAAGTTTGTGTCACACTTGCCACAAGAAAACAATCTCCGACCTCCCATGTGCGCCAAGAAAATACGACCCATGATACCAACATTCAGTTGAGAGGATTAGCATGGAGCATAGAGAGCATCTACAAGGAGAAGAAAATATATATAGATGACTTCACCATTTGAAATCTACAGACCTAGGAATACATCAGAGACTTACAAATATATCATTAGCCTAATTGTTCCTTCCTGAATAGATATATTGTTTGTTTCTCTTGCAGATGGCAATGTACAGTGGGCTAGTCAAGTCATTGTAACATTGAAATTCATGTTTCAATGCTTTGAGTTAACCCCTTAGGCCCCTAGGTCTCTTTCTTATAATTATATTGAATAGGCTAGTAAGATATGGAAGTTCCCATGCATTATGCTTGTTATGGTAGGCTACTTGTAGCAGTAATGGCCTAACTTACATGCTCTACCTGTACTGCAGTACTTAACTATAACTTATATTTAGATAAGCATAGGCTTAGTCACTAGTGTTAAGTACATGTAGGCCTAGCATATTTA
>KN883032.1:92763-104107 GCA_000934455.1 Apostichopus parvimensis
GAAGACCAACGTCGTTCCAAGAGGCTCTCGAAGACTTTCATAAATGAGGGCGTTAGACCTTTTCTTGCGTAATGGTCAACTTTATTAATGTTCCCCACCCCTTCTTTTTTGTCATGCAGATTTGAACTTGAATTAAACTTGTATATATGGCTATTGTCAAGAGTTACCAAAGATTTGTTATAGAAATGTCAACAATTCATCCTTTTTTGGTTTTCCCGCGTTTTTGTTACCGGTAAAAAAAAATGTTCATATTTTTGCTATTTTCAAATACCCGTTTTCAGAACTAAGACATGGAAAAACATGACTAACTTTTGGCTTATCATGCATTCAAGAAAATGTCCTAAACAGTTATTCAAATATTTGCTAGGAACCATTTTGATTCAGAATATCTCATATCCTGTATTGTAGTTGCTATGGAGATAACGAATCATTATTAGGAGTTCTTTGTTTTAATGTTGTTTATTTTCTGTAGTGTGTCCTTACATGCATCTGTAAATACAAACATGGAGTGGTATCTGTAGCGGAGTGGGATGGTGGCGGATAATGGACGGAGGGGGGGGGGGGTTGTGAATTTTTCTTTGAATTAAAAACTATTTTACTTCATTTGTTTATTTGTTTAATGTTCCCAGAATGTAACTTACTATTCAACGTTTCATACATACTGCTTTTTTTCATTTTGTTACACAAAATTGTTTCAAAATAGATATCCGACGGTAATTCGATCCGAATCGTGATGTAGGCTAACAAACTAAACCATTTTAAATAGGAACTCAAATGATACATTCATACCCTTATACATCTCTAATGTATCATTTCTCATACAAGAATAAATACGTTTTCAATGGATATATCTGTTTCCTTTAACATCGTATCCCTTTCTTCTCAGGTTAATGGATGAATTAAAGAGTGCGAGACTGTGGATTTTACAATGCAATACGGTTTATTCAAGAATACAGGTAAATACCCAACTAATTATAATACAACTAAACTATTCTTTATGAATTAAAGCCATCATCAGGTATCATGCGGCAACAACATTATATGGTTTAGTAATACAGTATATATGATCCTCTTCCCCTTTCGAGAGCCTATCACGGCCGCTGCCTCGAGTAGATTCAGGTCGGGGGCAAAGAGAGTTGTTTACAATAATTACATTTCCGGACCCCCCGGACCCTTCCTTGTAGCACCTGCAGTGTCTTGTATTTTACTTCTCAGATTGCACCTGCAATTAGCACATTATGTTTTCGGCGCTAATGATAATCTGTGTCTTTCTGTGTACGTAAACAGAAGTAGTTTATATACTACGGTCTATATAATGTTACCTGTGTGTTTGTACAATGCCCACGATGGACAGAAAACGAATTTGGGCCTTTCGTCTCCTAATACTAGTTTATAACGGGAATCGTATAGGAAGGAGTTCATTGCATACTTATGGAAAATTACTCTTTTTTCAATAAATGGAGGAATTCTTCAACAACTTTCCGTGTGGACTGTAATGTTGTGAACGTGGATATATTGTGAACATGGCCTAGGTAAGGCTAACTATTTTCGTAACGAAAACCTGCGGTATTTTGTAGATATTCGCTCGGAAACTTTGGACAAGCGATATGGTTCGTGTGTGTCGGCTGAGAGTAGTATTACCATTAACGTATTTACTTTCCTACTTATCATGTCTTAGAATTGATCGTGACCTTCAGTTATGGAACAGATATGAGTGGAAACTTGTTCTTTATTTCTAAATTGTATGTTGTGCTTGGATTGGATTTATAGGAGCTTCAGACTGAACCAGATTGTTGATTGCATGCCGGTGAGTAATTACGAAATTGTGTAGCATGATTTAGGCTAGTCTTCATTGCTATATTAATATTCATGCAGACAGTATATATGATTAGGCCTGAGTAAGGTTCCACGTATAGCTAGCGTATTCGTCTAGTCAGCATAGGCTATATAGCCTAGGCCTAGGCCTAGCAATGACTAATGAAATATTGCCGTTATCGATCAACGACTGGGAGATAATATTGGTTTTCAATCTCTTTGCTTACGGGCCTAATTAAAGTTTAAATAACTACTTAGATCTTAAGTTTAGAAAGTTGGTGTCAAAGCTTATACGAAAGGTCGAAGGTTAAAGGAATATTTTAGTATTGGTTAAATCAATCATATACCGTAATAATTGTGTGTATAGGCTATTACATCGTATCAATCCTATAGCATACAAGGAGGCTCAAGGAGGCTATGCTAAGCCTTTAAAGTAACCAAATATACCTATATGAAACTTATGGCAACATATTTACTTATCCTAATTTCTATGCAACACAAACTTACATAACTTATAAGTATAACAAAGTGCATGAACTTATCTTGTGTTTTCTTTATTGAAACGTTATATGCCTTAGCATATAGGCTAGGCTAGTGAACATACAAAAAAAATAACCCCTTATCCCAAAACCTCTACATACATCCCTATAAGTTCGTTGTCTGTTAATTGTTTCATTGTGAAAGTAAACGCAATGACACATATAATAACAACGAAGAGAGTTGGACTTTTACTATAGCTAATTACTGTTACATCATTCCTCAAGGGTGAATTCGAACATAGTTGAGATCGAAGTTTGACATGTCGCATTTTACTATCTTCTGTGAACACAGTAAGATTTATCGTTGATTACTTTATTACAGTCAACAATTACGATAAAATCCATCAAAACAGTTTCAACCTTTGCTTAGTAGTACGTGAAATGATTCGTCAAAGTCAATCTATAACTATCTATAATCTATAATTATTTAATATTAATTTTACAAGTCCATATCCTTTAGTCCTCGTTCTCTTCGAATGCTTTATTCATCATCTGTAAGTTATCGGGAGTTCTGGGTTTTATCGTTTCTGTGACGTCATCAAGGGACGATTCCTCGTTCGGGTTAAGCTTAAGAAGACCACCCATCGTGGTCCCGTGGTTCAGATGAACTATCCACGCCTCGTCTCTGTGCTCTTGTAAAGCCGGTCCCCATGTCTGGCGTGGCAATGTTAATGCGTACCAGCGCTAAAGTAGAAAAGATTACAGGAAAAAGGGAAATTATGCTATTTACGCCTTTACGTCACATTTTCTCTCTGAGACACACACTGGAAAGTCCATCCGGGGCTATATTAAACACCACGGTGAAACTATTTAGACATATAAGCATGCCCGACTATACAGCCAAAGAGGGCATATATTTTTCTGATTTTTTTTGCTAGTGTATGGTATTGAAACGAGGTGATATTTACTGGGGCCTTGTGCACCTGTTAAAACTGCAAATGCAATTATAACAGATTCGAATCAACCACGTGACAATGAAAAATATCCGACCAACAACGGAGTTCAATTTTTATGACTATAGCGAGTTTCTATTTCAAGAATTTCTATAGAGAAATTTAAAACAGTTAAGAAATTTAAATATTCTTTAGTTTTAATTTTAAAGTAGGCCTAATTTAGTTATAAGTTTTATTTTTATAATTTTCTTCGAATTGAATGTAGTCATTACTTTCTCTAATGCGACAGTCCACAAACCAAGGAACAAGATCTAAATTTGGTTCGCAATAATGTCGGTGAGTTGAGAGATTTTTCCAGACATCGACAAAATTTATCTACAGTTTTTGGAACTTAAATGGCAAATATCGATTAAGTAATTAGTGTCAGTACCAAGTCATTCGTCCAAGAAAACATTCCTGTATTCTGAGCATCGATTCTGTGAAGCTTGGTGAGTAAACTCTCTGACCTCTTGGAAGACTTTACCTTTGGTTATAATCCTAGACGTGTGCGGACCGCTGTCCTAACGAGCGCTCGCAAATGGTGACAAACAATTCCAAATGGATACCTTAGTTTCATGAATTGTAATGTTAGTACGATTAATAAACGATAGTTTTGATCAGAAAGTCTCTTATCTGACCAACAAAAGTTGCTGTAATTGGATGAAAATTATGTATTCTGGAAACACACATTTATCATGAAAACTTTAATACGCTAATAAGTGTCAAAGTATGATTGCAAACAATTGATATACCTGAAGGAAATTGCCGGTAGCATGTGTGTATTCATAAACCCACACGACTGGTATCCAAATTAATGTTATCGCGGAAATGAGCCATCCAATCCCTAAAGCCCATGGCGGGTATGGACCGTTGTAACTTATATCAGTCCAGTTGAACCAATTAAACATTAAAATAAACTGAAAGAAAATGAAAAATAAAGTTTCAGTGATATGGATATCTTTTGTTCTTGCAGCCTATATAATTATATACCAGTATTTAAACATCCCAAGTAACTTTTTTTTCATTGCCACTGTATAGTACTTTAATGTGATTTGTCATTTTTGGGACCTTACTATCCCAGTGAAACAGAAGTTCATTATATGTGGGTGTAAGCAGAGCTTGGGTTTCATTTTAATTACAGGTCACCAGAGGTCATCTGTATTGCATAGCCCTTAAATATGCTAGAAAGTCAGATAATGGTCAGATAAGTAGCAACCCAGTCTGAAATAATTCATCGTGTACTTTAATAATCCTTAATTGCTGGGCGTATGACGATATGGATAATCAGACCTTCTTGGAAATACTTTTGAAAACTTACAGAAACGTTTAGTACAGGTACGTTAACATTTAGAGCCAAGATGATAGATCTTTAAACTATTACTTTCGTTCTGTTTTGCTGCGACGTGACTAAGGCCTGATGCGTGATGAAATTTATAATGTCAACTTTATTAAAATTGCAACTCTCAGAAAGTAGTGGACAATAAAGGTAGCACTGAAAATTGTTACCGCCTCAGTTGATAAATGAGGTAAGTGCTTTGAATCGTCCAACACTGTCCAACTTGTATACTGCGAATCATATAGCCCCCCCCCCTCCTCCCCACCCACTCATCCATGCCCTCAAAACTTGTCAATGACTGATTACAACAGTCTTGTTAAATTTAGGCACATTCAAGATAGTACTCCAACCTATAGAATTGGCTAAAGATTAAACATAGGACAATTTGAGTCCCTTCTTCTTCTTCTTTTTCTTCATTTTTCTCTTTTGTATGGAGAGGGGGAGGAGGATATATATAGTCATGAATGCTATGACACTTTTGAAATAAATTCATTCCGTACATTTAATGTATGACACCGATACAATACCATTTGCCATAAAAAAAAATTAAATACCAATAGTATTTATTCAGTTATGGGTACTCACACTTATGAGGGCTGGTGTAACAATGGACCAACAAATGAGATACACCCACATAGCTGGATTGTCTACTAATTTATCGCCCAACATGGCCCGGATATCATTTTTGAACCGTAAAAGTCCATACTGCCACGAAATACCAACACATTCGAAAATAGCGAACATCAGTATCTGGAAGCCCGCTGCTGATTGATCCATTAAATTAGCCCAATATGGCCCAGCCTTTGAAGAATGGGAAAAAAAGAACAAATAGATCATTGAAAAGCACAGAATTGTCATAAATGGTTCAGAGTTCAGACATGGCTAGTCACTGTCATCGTCATCGTCGTCGTCGTCGTCATCAAAAACATATTCTTCATTTGAGAATAGACATTCTACAAATTATGCACAGCCGCACAGCGTATAAGAGGATATATTTCGTCCTGGACCGATTGAACACGATCTTCAAGCAGTAAACCCCAAGATTTTTTTTTCGTTAAGAGCTGATACACTAAAGGTCTACGAGTGGACGATCATGTTACCTCAAAATGTAATTAGTTAATCAGTCAAGAAAGTACAATAAATGTACACGTCTGCATTGTTCAATATATTGAAGATATAGCGCCATCACTTAAACCTATACGTTAGCGTCTATTGCCATCATGATCACGTATATACTATGGATACAACGTTGGAGATTGATCACATGCGTATGTATAGGACTATTACATGTATACAGATACTCGACTTTCTTCGAGTGAAATTTCTTGAATAATTCAATAATAAAACAAAACAGGGAAATAAACAAAACAGGGAAATAGAAAGAAGTAGAGAAGTAGATAAAAAGCGTACTTCCGTAACGTACAGTAGGCCAAATAGGAACGAAACCGAACAGGACGCCGCTGTGACGTAGATTTTTCGTTTCCGTAAGTGGGGAAATTGATCAACGATCGCTGTTACCGTGGTTTCCATACCTGCAAACTGATACATCCAATCGCATTAGAATATCACAGCGGTTTAAAAGTTATTTTAATGTAACATAAAACATTTGTAACTGCATCATAATCAGTAAGGCTAATCATGGAGCTATTTATAGCTCCATGGGCCAATCGTCTAAATCGAAGAACTTACGGAGGTATCCAAGCCGAGCGTAAGCAGCATTAGGAAGAATAACACAGACCACACAGACGAAGCTGGAAGAAGATTAAACGCCTCTGGGTAAGCTATGAACGCCAAACCGTAACCTGTTAATACAAAACAACAGAAACAAAGAGAATAAAAGAAACGTTTAAAAGTTTATTATGGAACCCCTAAAGAGACCTTTGGCAACTATTACTGCAACAACTAACTTGTTACATATACTTCAAGTGCCCTGTTAATAAGTATGTGCAGTCACCACAAAAGAACAAAATATTCCATGACTTCATCTCACGTTTTCAAGTCAATCGTTGCTACCAAAAAAACGGCCATGTAGTCCCATATAAGCTATCTTAGATGATACGTGTGAAATAACGACAAACAAGTTATTTGTAACCCACTTATAGTCAAGCCTATAACGATCTATCTTTTTTGTTATATTATGATTGGGCAAACGGGTATGTCAAGTGAGGACTTGTCCTGTACAAATCCTTAACCGACTATATGTGCATTCCAAATAAAGACATGTGTTTCTCCAAACACATCATTAATTCGACATGGGATGGCACGTGGTGTTTGCAGTTATGGTATTATTGTTGATATGTTGTTATTTTATAAGAAATATTTTTTAGTAAACGAACGCACTTCATTGAGCGAGATGAGTTTCTTTGAGCTTGCGCGAATGAAATCATGAATTACTTGTTGAATTTTAAAAAAAAATTGCCCCTCAAGCGGAATATTTAGCTTTTTAATTCCTTAAAGAACGTTTGGATGGACATTCTACAAATCGGCCTATCGTACCTATCGGCATTGCACGAAAAAAACATGTCGATTAAAGTGACTAGAGCTCAAATAAATTGACTATAGAGGTCTTGCACATGACGTCATTCACTGGTTTTCACACCGCGTGATCAATTTTTCTGGAGTGAAAAATCGCTTCTTCTCACACTGACTTACTATGTAGCCCTAAATTCAAACGATGATTTCTAAATGACTGGTGAATATTTTGAGTAAACCTTGCCATATGTTATTCTACAAATATCAAACAAACCCAAAAAATATATATAATTTGAATCTTTTCGCAAATGAAGAAAAACGAGCAAAATAAAGAACATTAGCCCATTGAACGTAACGATATAGAGAGGCTCTCTTTCCCTCCAGTCACTAAGCATGATTCACGCTATGTCCCAAAATATGACGTCACTGCAACACCTCTATAGATATGACAAACTTGCATCCAAAATAAGTTTCAGAATACTCAATAGGCCTACACTCTCCATATTGTTTTACTGCCTTTTACGGCAAATGTTGTCCCGAATGGTATTTAAGAAGGCTACAGTTGCTCAAATTAATCAAAAACATCTTCTTTTGTGATGAAAACAATTTAAATGATCCCAGATCAGTATTTAACTGAAAAGGTATCAAAACCCCTACTGCAGGTGATAGAAAATGGATGGAGAGAAATATTCGCTCAGGGTGACAGTAAAAAAAAAAAATTTCATATTTTTTATTTTATTTTTTTAATTTGAAGATTAATTGCCACATTGATTTTATTATATAGCATATTTATTGGCAAAACAGATGACCCTCAGAGACTTCTCATATGTTGTAGGAATTTGTGGACGTTTATACCTTCTGCCACGACACTCTCGACTGGCTGATCTAGTTCGTGTGCCATGAATCCAACCAAAGAGAAGATGGCAAAACCAGAGAAGACACTGGTTACGCAATTAGCAAAAGGAATCAAAATTGCATCCCTGAAAGTGAAAAAGTAGATATTTACCAGTATAGAAAGAAATTGATTTAACAGGGCTTTTTTATGTTTTATTCTTCGATCAGCACTAATTTGATCAGACCTTGGCCAGCAATTGACTTAAAGATATAGAGCTTTCAATAACCAGAATACAATAATTGATCTAACTAAGTAGACACCATTACATGAATGCACAAAATGAACATTAATCAGCCAGTTATATTACAGATGTCATATACGTTAACTAATTTACATACCACGGTATTTAATCACGTCCAAAAAGTTTGAAATGCCCAAACTTTCCCCACCTCTTTTGCTCCTTATTATGTTTACAATGACCTCACGTATTCAACAATGCTCCGATATTCGTGTATACATTCCCTTTTACTATATAGGTACCCACATGCATGGCATCCATTAAGCTCATAATTTGTACGGTAATTTTTACTTACCACAAGGAATTGTTGTGAAACTTGTTGTACGACGATAGAGTTATGATACCACCCCATGCAACGCCAACTGAGTAAAAAATCTGTACAGCAGCTGTCATCCATATCTGTGAAATATATAAGAATGGGAGCAGAAACATTACGTCAGGATTTGCTCAGAAGTGTGAAAGGCGCTTTCTAAAGCACACAATAAGACAGTTTAACTGGTGGGACTACGATGTGTGTATTACATAGCAACACAAGAGGTAACAATCTTCTTTCCGATTTATTTAATCAAACAAATGACGTAATGTCTGCCAGATTTGCTTCATTTTTTTGATAAATGTCACTGTCATAAAGGATAGAAGATGACATTGCAAAGGTGAAGTTTGGTGATTGATAATTTTACAAAGAGGACATAAAAGATATTTCCATTATCTTGTTACTCACTCTGGCGTCGCTAAGCAGCTCCCATTTAGGTGTAATGAAGAATGAGATACCCTCTTGGTGCCCTGGTAGGGTCATCCCAAGACAGAATAGAATGATCAGAACAATGTACGGGAAGGTTGCGGTGAAGTATACCACCTGAAAGAAGGTTAACACATTAGTCAACATTGCTTATATACATTAATGATAGTCAATGTATGTGTAAACTGATAAACTGATTTGATGATGCATAAGCCATAGATTGCGGTATGCTTTAAAGCTTGGTAAAATCAAGTACTATGATACTATGAACGTTGACCCTTTGTTAATAATGCTCTCTACTAGATGATATATTGATACTACGGCTGCATGTTGTAAATATGGCGTCGAAGTTAAGTGGTATAGTCTCACGGATGGCAGACAGTTTATTTCAAACCAGACATGTCATATCCGAATGTCTGATTGTAAGTCATATACGTACGTAACCGTTTGACAAAACCATGTCTTGTTTAATATTTAGCTACCGTGTTTTAGTAGAGTAAATCAGCAAAAAAAAACACTTTAAAGGCCATAATGAATATTCAATGGTGTATATTTGCATACGCCGTACATTTATTCTATCGATAAATCAGGATCAGAACGGCATGCAGATGTAGGCCTATATAAAGAGATTTTTTGGCAATAAGTATTTAATCACTGTCTAGTAACTAATTAAAATTAAATATATGGATGAATTTAGCTTTAGCTACCCAGTAGTTTTTTTTTTTATGGATAACATGCAGCAGTCCAGTAAATTCCGATCAACGCACATGTCATGATTCAGGGTGAAACTTTACATGGCGCGTGGAAGCTGTTCTCAACCTTTAGCAAATAAAAAATTTACTTCGCTTCCTCACTAACATGTATCCTCACAATCAACACTTTCGTTCTACCGTGCCTATAGAGTGAACTGGTAATCTTTTTAACATTGTACACCCTCAGATACAGGTCACTTCCGGTCAATTGGACCTCTTCATTCTACCACACAAAGTGTCTGGCAGAGTGTATGGTCATTGACATCGTTATCTTTTGGAATGCACGTATTCTCTCGCCATCAGTACATCAATTGATGTCCACTGTCTTGATAGACGGTGAAACTTTCACGGCGGTATCTACGAGAAGATGTGTTCAAACTTCTTCTTGTAAAAAAAACTAAACGACATAAATAACCTTTGTCGAAACTTTATTAATTGTTAATGCAGAGACGATGAACCCCTAAAAATTTGAAACTGAACTAAAGAATATCCGAACAGTTAACTTTTAGGATAACTGACCGATTTTTTGTTTTGTTTTTTGTTTTCGTTTCTGTTCTGTAACTAAAACACAGCACCCTGAGTTCCGAATCTGGTTTTACAACTGTTTACAGTCGTAACGAGCAGGCTATAGGAACCCGAAATCAATAACAGACGGTATCGTGAATCGCTTTCAATAACGTCATCGTACTATTGGCTCAGGTGTTAATTCAACTTTGTTCTGAAATATTTACTGGTCACTTCAACTTGGACCAATTTCTGTAATGCCTTCACAGGCTGTCAAATATAGGCATTGGTATTTATTCTAATGAAGAGTTGTTTGTGGACTGAGTACCCGCTACTAACAGACGTCACGTGTACTTTTCGCAACATTGTAAACATTTTGTTGGCGTAAGCGTTCTCATGTACCACGTGATTTTCCACTTTTCATCATTCGTGAACTTTTTGATCAGAAAGAGAGCGGCTATCGTGAAGGTAGCTTTGCAACGCAATATATATATTTTTTTGTCTATTTTGCTGTATCATCAACTAACAAACGCCTCTATGTTATGCCCTATACTCTAAAAACTGCACAGAAACGATATTTATTAGAGAGTGGAACCTTGGACGTCGTGTTATATATGACAGCAAACCTCATTATTCATCAATGGCATATCATTTAGTGCCACTGAAAGATAACCACACTGATATAGCGAAATAGTGCAAGCTGAATATTGCCTTGTGGACGAAGTGTGAAGTCAAAACAGATTTAAGTCTACTGTCAACTAATGAACACAAATAAGTGGGGGGGGGGGGGGGGGGGGTTACTGGTAATTTCGGTGTCCGAAACGAATAATCTTTCCCAGTTGTTGCATATCGATGTTCATACCTCCATCTACCCATGGTATGTGTCTGTCAATAAACCCGCATCTTACCTTTCCGGAGGACTTGATACCCTTACACAAAGAAAGAAAAACGATAAGGTAAGTGAGGAAGAGACAACCAGCAAGCTCCCATACTATCCCTCCAGTCTCGTTGATCGAAGGAGATTCCCTTCTTACTCTATGTCTAAGAAATAAAACGAGAAAGAAACCATTGAAGTTATTGATTGATTGACAAGTGAATTGAAAAAGAAATCACATAACAGAA
>KN883032.1:111075-124340 GCA_000934455.1 Apostichopus parvimensis
ATTATTTGTATAATATATAACACTTATAAAAATGGAATTGCATTACGCGCTGAGAGTAATTAGGATTTACACAGAGAAAACGTGTGCCAAGCAGTGTGCAAACAATGTTGATTTTTGGTGGTAAGCCAGTGACATAAATACACGTAAGTTGCTCTAAGGCCCAATATGCCTATACCCCCACCCCTCCCATTCTTTGTAATGGAGATGGGTTTTGCTACATTTAATGCTGAATGTAAGGTAGTCAATATCTTAATATGACGTAATGATGGCATTGGTTTCAATGTCAACAATATTAACATTTCACCTTGAAAATATGAGAAGGAAACGAAGAGAATGTAAAAGTTTCAGATCCAAGGTCCATCGTCATGATTGTGTGATCATGTAATGCAAAATATTTGTAAAAGCCATGTTTAGATCAGGGGTTCCCTAACTGAGGTGCATGAACCCTCAGTGGGTGCGTGAGCCCATCCCAGGGGGTTCGTGGGACGTTTCTCAAAGTCAAAACTAGAGAACTTTTTGTTGAACTAATATCTGATATATTATATATTTTAGTAATGTACAAAAGTCGATAAACCCTTTTCGCTTTCCATGCGCATATGTTGCCATAGAAGTACCGTACCGTGCATGTGATACATATTACTGAATTATGAAACAGACACAGGCTGCCATGGGTATTATATTATAATAATGACTCAGATCGTGTCTCGAAAAGTTGGGGGTTCGTGGACAACTCTGACATCCACATGGGTTCAAGTTAGGGAAACCCTGGTTTAGACCGTCCAGAGACCGTGCATATACTGAGACATTTAGCGCACACAAACGACGAAAGTAGAACGTTGGTATACCGATATGTTCATTAAGGTCCATGTACCCTGGGTGCCCTTGACCCAGTTGGCCCCTAAGCACTTGCTCAATCTGCCTACCTGATGTCAGTGAGTCACGATCCAGTTAGTGTTACATACATCGCACAGGGATACATTATTTTACTTTGATTAAGCATAGTTGTTTGTAAAAGAAGCCTGTTATACGACTCCTTCGCCTCTGATTAAAAACAATTAGATACATACGTTACGTATCAAAAGTCGGGAAGTGGGGGGGGGGGGATTAATTCGTGGTAGAGATACGTTCTTCGAGATGCAGTGGGATATGTAGCTCTCACTTGAGTGGCCAAAAGCATATCAAACTATTCGGTAAATGGATTCACTGTTCATTCTTTATATAACATTCCGGTATTTGAATGCTACTAAAAAAATGACACTTTTTGAAACAACAACTTTTATTCAATATAACTAAAAAAAGGTCACATTTCCATTTGTGTGTGCATGAAATCTACCCTATAAATCACAGCTATGTACTTTACAAATAATAAGACATTTTATCACCACGTTGAATACCGCAAAAATCAAGTTTGTTGACTGTGATGCTTACATAGGTCGTAAATATTGTTCTGTTAGATATAATGTGATCTGGCTGGTTGGACAGAATACTCACTAGTAAACGACTTTACTAAATATTTAATGTTCCGTCGACCAGGCCCTATTATTCTATATCCATTTTGATCAAAAGTAAAGCGCACATAGGAAAAATAAAATATTTTCACCTTTTTCTGATGTATCTGAAATAAAAATAAAATTAAGATTTTAAGTTGTCTCGTAATGCTATTCAGGAACAAATATCATGCTTAAAAAGTTCATATTTCTCGTGTATACTTGCATGACGGAGTATAGGGCTATTTCTTTATGCACTGTAAATCCCCGCAGGATACCACAAGAAAAGTATTTAATTTATCCGCGGAAAAAATAACTGCGAAAACTCCCTTATAGAGAGAACCTTTGCCATGTTAGCAAATATCACTATGTTGTATGATTGGATGAAAAAGACTGGAATAATCTACTGATAATGTGACCAGAATGCAGCAATTTATACTCGTTAATGAGAAATCCTGGTAGAATTTCATGGTTTGCAGCTTTCCAGTAAATTTGAAAAAAAAGGCCAAATCTTTGTAAAATTATTACCTAATCAACAGTTATTTTCCGCTGAACAAACGATATATAAGTAATTTTAATTTTAATTGTACTGTTCCATAACCTATACCACAACGTTGAGATCACCTGTGTAAACCATTTTCGTCTTATATTTCATAGTATAGTCAGTATTGCGAATTTCGGAACACTGCGAAGTTCGGACTTCCCTAAGAAATACACGATATCACCATGACAACCTACAGGAAGAGCCAAATTTCACCAAAAAGTACAAAGCTACAGTTATTTTCTCTCCAAAATGACCCGTGTGCAAGTAAATACTTACATATTTGTCAATAAAATGACGGAGATATATGAAGTCTGTTATAATTACTGAAAGAGCAACTGCGCCACCAATTTTATCACCAGCGCCACACTGTGGGAACGAGTGTCCGAATTTCGCAATACTCTAGCAAAGAAATACCATTTCCACAATCACGAAGAATCTTCTTTTTTACAACGTGAAAACAGTTTGCAGGAAAGAAAGTTTGGCCGTGTATCTTAATATAACACACTTCTCCCACCATATCAAGTATATTTTCAGGTGATTTATACCAGAAGATATAGTTTTGGGGTGATTTAAGGCTTAGGTGTCCGAAATTCGAAGTGTCCATGCTATTACATGTGGGCCCAGGTCGCTCAAATGTTGACTATGTATAGCTACTTTTAGGTTTATCTGCACTTTGAAGACATCTAGTTGGTTGGATGCAGCCATCATAAAGTAAACAATAAAGTAACTCTGAGATACTGTAGGACATTGATCGTTATTGATTGATATAAATAGGGATTGGCGTTGGCTTAATGTATTACCAAGAAAAGAAAAAGAAGCAAGATTCGTGCGAAAGAAACTTCAACACATTGTTAGAATATTTCTCAAGATTAACTAGCCGGTTTATTTCATCAGTCGGTCTTCTATATATAGAGTGTGCCCACAGTTATACAGACACTGTGTAGAGCCGTAGTCTTTGGCTCACATGTGCTCTCATTAGTTAATAATGTGTAAACTAATCAAATGAAGAAATAAATAAAGCAACATATATTAATGAACATGCAAACAAAAATCCCAAATATATATGACTAATGTCCCCGTTCCCCAGTTCAGTAAAAGAAAAATACTTTCAAAGGATTATCAACGGGCATTCCATCATATAAAAGTGTTATTATTTAGTCTGTAAATTTAGGACACCCTGAGTAGATATCTTTGTACATCTTTCTACAGTAAAACCAATTGGATATGTTCTCTATATAACTCAATATCGCGAAATTTTCGAGAAAAAAAGAAGAAGTGGGAGGTGGAGCGCAGAGCGGCGGAGCTGGGGATTACGCCGGACACGTACCCTTCATTTTTGTAAAACCTGAAAATACTTCATTTTTTTTTTTTAGGTGCCACTTTTTATTGGGCAAAAGTACCTTTTATTTTTTGGTAAATCAAAACTAGGCTACCGCTTGGTAGGATATATGTTGAAAGCAGGGATAAACATGAATATTACTAACATTAATACGACATATAGCTAAAGCATGTCAAAACTCAAATACAAAATCATGTTGTGTCATTTAAAGTTCCCTATAGCATTTCAACTCAATTCTTCAAACGTTTCTTCATTACAGGGAAAAATAAATAAAAATTGGCCACAGTCGCAGTGTGTCACGTGACTGACGTTTTTCACGTAAGGTAGCAACAGCACAATACTTAATTTCTGGAAACATGACTGTTGCATGGCGACATCACTTTTAGTTTTTCAAAGTAATGAAATGCATTCTTAATAACAATCATGCTTTAGTAAAAGCTTCCATTTCAGTAGAATAATCTGCTAAATTTTTCCTTCCACCCATGGTGGTACCGTGCTTTTCGTGTGTTTCCCATGCGTGTTGACGATCTTCTGTTCTGATAGGTCCCCACGTTTCATCCGGCATTAGGGCCTTTTGAAAGCGCTGGTGACGAAATAATGAGATTTTAATTTATTTGCAATACAATCATTGATTTTCTTTCACTTTGCACCTATGTTGCTCAGTTTTACACTTAAGTTATAATGTTTAAATCAATATCCCACAGACTTATGTAAGAACTTTGTAAGAACAGGAAACTTATCATTACAGAGACAAACATATTTAGCTTATTATTCACCGTTTTTATAAATATAATTCTAACGAAAACAAATTATAAAGATTTACAATATAGTTTAGTCAGTTTGGTAAGGATTATTCATATTATTTGAGGAAGCTTCAAATGGCTCTTGACAATGAAAGAATTTCAAATAAATGGTCTTCACAATTTCACCTTTGTAGCAGTGATATTCTATTACACCTTTGTAGCAGTGATATTCAATTACACCTTTGTAGCAGTGATATGCTATGACACCTTTGTGGCAGTGATATACAATGACACCTTTGTAGTAGTGATATTCTATTACACCTTTGTAGCAGTGATATGCTATGACACCTTTGTAGCAGTGATATTCTATTACACCTTTGTAGCAGTTATATACAATGACACCTTTGTAGCAGTGATATACAATTACACCTTTGTAGCAGTGATATACAATGACACCTTTATAGCAGTGATATGCTATGACACCTTTGTAGCAGTGATATTCTATTACACCTTTGTAGCAGTGATATACAATGACACCTTTGTAGCAGTGATATACAATGACACCTTTGTTGCAGTGATATGTTTATTACACCTTTGTAGCAGTGATATACAATGACACCTTTGTAGCAGTGATATACAATGACACCTTTGTAGCAGTGATAAGCTATGACACCTTTGTAGCAGTGATATTCTATTACACCTTTGTAGCAGTGATATGCAATGACACCTTTGTAGCAGTGATATACAATTACAACTTTGTAGTAGTGATATACAACGACACTTTGTAGCAGTGATATGCTATGACACCTTTGTAGCAGTGATATACAATTACACCTTTGTAGCAGTGATATACAATGACACCTTTGTAGCAGTGAACCTTTGTAGCAGTGATATACAATTACAACTTTGTAGCAGTGATATGCAATTACACCTTTGTAGCAGTGATATACAATTTCACCTGTGTAGCAGTGATATACAATTACAACTTTGTAGCAGTGATATGCAATTACACCTTTGTAGCAGTGATATACAATTACAACTTTGTAGCAGTGATATGCAATTACACCTTTGTAGCAGTGATATACAATTTCACCTGTGTAGCAGTGATATACAATGACACCTTTGTAGCAGTGATATGCTATGACACCTTTGTAGCAGTGATATACAATTACAACTTTGTAGCAGTGATATACAACGACAACTTTGTAGCAGTGATATTCTGTTACACCTTTGTAGCAGTGATATACAATGACACCTTTGTAGCAGTGATATGCAATTACACCTTTGTAGCAGTGATATACAATTTCACCTTTGTAGCAGTGATATACAATGACACCTTTGTAGCAGTGATATGCTATGACACCTTTTGTAGCAGTGATATACAATGACACCTTTGTAGCAGTGATATACAATTTCACCTTTGTAGCAGTGATATGCTATGACACCTTTTGTAGCAGTGATATACAATGACACCTTTGTAGCAGTGATATACAATGACACCTTTGTAGCAGTGATTTGCTATGACACCTTTTGAAGCAGTGATATGCTATGACACCTTTGTAGCAGTGATATACAATTTCACCTTTGTAGCAGTGATATTTACACCTTTGTAGCAGTGATATACAATGACACCTTTGTAGCAGTGATATGCTATGACACCTTTGTAGCAGTGATATACAATGACACCTTTGTAGCAGTGATATACAATGACACCTTTGTAGCAGTGATATGCTATTACACCTTTGTAGCAGTGATATACAATGACACCTTTGTAGCAGTGATATGCTCTGACACCTTTGTAGTAGTGATATGCAATTACAACTTTGTAGCAGTGATATTCTATGACACCTTTGTAGCAGTGATATACAATGACACCTTTGTAGCAGTGATATACAATGACACCTTTGTAGCAGTGATATACAATTACACCTTTGTAGCAATGATATGCAATTACACCTTTGTAGCAGTGATATTCTATTACATCTTTGTAGCAGTGATATACAATTACAACTTTGTAGCAGTGATATGCAATTACACCTTTGTAGCAGTGATATACAATTACACCTTTGTAGTAGTGATATACAATGACACCTTTGTAGCAGTGATATACAATGACACCTTTGTAGCAGTGATATACAATTACACCTTTGTAGTAGTGATATACAATTACCTGTGCAGCAGTCATATACAGTGTTTTAGGTATTATTAATGTATCATAATGTATCATTTAACACCATATCTTTCAGTTCAAGTTGTAAGTATATTATTAACATATATGTTTCTTTGAGAAAATACATCATAATACGAGTGCTATGAAAATGTCTAATAATCAATACCTCTGTAATAGATCCGGAGTTTGAAGTAAGGCGGTAAATAATAAATATCGGAATCCACATCAACGTTGAACTGCTTATCATCCAGCCGATACCGCGAGCCCAAAGTGGATACGGTCCGTTGTAGGTCGGATCACTCCAGTTAATGAAATTTACGAGCATTACAATCTGTGAATCAGAGCAGACATAGCATTGTTTATCACTTTACTCATCGTTTATTTCCACCTCCAGAAGTAAACGTCGTTGTGTCCCAGTGTTTTGGTATGTGATAAGATATGACAAATCAGAACATGAAGTTTAAATATTCAATGTAGAAGTAAACGTCGTTGTGTACCAGTGTTTAGGTATGTGATAAGATATGACAAATCAGAACATGAAGTTTAAATATTCAATGTTAGTAGAGAGAGCAATAGCGAATATTTAAAGTTTATATATCGAATTGATAATTACCGCGAGGATAAATGGTGTGACAAAGCTCCATTGGAATATCCAACCCCAGAAGGTTGGATGGTCTACCATTTTGTCACCGATCATGGATCGAATGTCATTTCGGAATCGACGGAAGCCATAGATCCAAGAAATCGACACGCATTCTAAGAATGCAAAGAGTAGGATGGCGAAACTTGCAGAGGACTGATCAATAAGATTGGCCCAGTAAGGCCCTGCCTGGAAGAGCAAAGGACTCCGAAATCAGTAAGACTGAACATAAGTAGATCGATATAGTTCGTGATTGAAAGCATTGTTACTCTATGGATGGAATAAAAGTCAACATATAAGTTAATACAAGTTCAGTTGCTCTCTAAATACTTCAGTTATTTTCCAACTGAAAGTCGTAAATTTTAAAGAGAGCCTAAAATAACTTGCAACAAACTCGATTAAAATTTCAATTTTCCATGTGAAAAAAACAGTTCTGAAACTTGATATTGAAGGAGGCGTCAAATTTAAAGCAAGGCTGCAATCCATATATGCTTTTATGGAGTATAATTGGTGGCATTGCAGATTATAAAAAGATGTTTACAATGATTACTTTAGCAAAATAAAGAAGGTTTGAAATTTTTAAGTGCAATATGAATATTAAACTCGACTACCGTTTATCGATTGAAGTCTAATAAATATAGAAGGTTCTTTATATATGTCCAATGTATACCTCGGTTATCGACTGAAGTCTAATAAATATAGAAGGTTCTTAATCTGATCGTTGCATACCTCGGTTGTGCATATCAGTCCAAACAGATAACCAACAATGCAGTAGGCTAAGAGGACCATCATCTTGTGTTTCCTCAATCGTTCTGGGAGCAAGTCAACGATAGCAGTCACAACCGCCTCGGTAGAAGCAAACTAACGACAAGATAACAAACAGATATATATTATTGGCATCACCATGGCAACATAGATTTCTCTAAATATGCATATACATTAGACAACTTATTTGTGAATATTCCACTAAACCCCTGCACACTATTATAGATATAGATGACCAAGCTATATCTTGCGATAACGTGTAATACGGCACATTAAGACCCCCCCCCCCCCCCAATTAGTAATAATGCCGAGTATCGTAATTAAACATATACTAATAATAAACATATCATAATTAATGTACACTATCATATACTATTGGGCAGGTTACGTATAGCTCCAATCAAGTTTCCTATATTCAAGATTCTTCTAAGACAATTATAGTGAGAGCGTTGTGATCAAGTAGTTAAGACATGCAGTGATACAAGGTTGACTAGTTCGAGTTCTAGCCAGATCATTACGTTGTGTGCAATACACTTTTTATCTCTATTGCCTCTCTTCACCCAGGTGTGTAAATGGGGACTGGCGAGGTAACATGTAAAACTATAGTTGCGTGGGCCGGTTTGTGGCTCAACCCTGTGGAAAGTTATCCAGAGGATACGTATATTTATTAGTGGGACAAGTTACCAATGACCAGTGTTGCAAATTCGTGTGAGGGGGCCTGGCCTCAAACAAGGCTGTACATAAACTTTATAATATTGTCTACGTTTTGATGTACAGTGGACGGGAATTTTCAAAACAAACATGTAGAGTTTAGTAGAGTTTAGTTTAGTTCTGATTTGGAGAAACAAACTTGCTGAATTTTTTAGAGCATTGTCGAATGATAATATAACCAAACTTTCTCTATTGAACGTCAAACTTTCGACTGAATATCGAACTTCCAAGGGACCTTTTCGATGTTGAAAAGTCAAAATTTCGAAAGAAACATATTTTTCCAGTGTATAATAGTATCATGTAAGGGAAACGACCCCAAACCCCATTTGATACATTTCATACATTACAATCCCCGCAGACACACGCCCTCACCCCCGCCCCCCCCCCTCTTCTACACACAATGGTGCGCTTTGAAAAGCGAATCGCACATGCATGTTCAACCATTCCAGACATTTGTCGCCTAGAGACTAATGAATTGATAGAGCTGACTGTGTGAGTGTTGATAGCACACAATTCAAATGGATTATCTGGATTAATGTTGATAGAATTGTACAAAATGTTACAACTTATCAAAGGAAAAAGCATCTCATGATATTCAACCGTAGTTAATTCCATAAAAGCATTGAGGGGCCCAACAAATATTTACATTGACAAAAATAGAAACAAATATGTGATATCCCAGGAGTGTTACCATGACAAGGCACGGTAGTTCTCCCAGGACCTAAATATAGCTTAGTCGGATAAGAGAATGTCCATTACATTTTAACTCCATCTCAGTTGTCTCCCTTGTACGATGACTGTACCATTTATAACGATATGATTGCAATACAATCGAGTAGGCAACACTGCAATCATGAATAATATTGTTAAAATTACGAAAGTTTAACTGTAGAAACAGTTGCAAAATCATGCTTGATACTCACATGGGTATCCAGAGCGAGAGAAAGGAGCATAAGGAAAAATAGGATAGCCCATAGTGTTGGCACCGGCAGCAGAGTGATCGCTTCTGGGTAAACGATAAAAGCCAGACCATACCCTACATAGAGACAATCATAACGTCATTATAGAAAGCAATAGTGATTCGGTCACCATTAGATATATCTAAACCTCGAAATGGACACGAAAATTTTGAACCTTGCTTATGGTAAACGTTTTTTCATTTATATTTGTTAATTTTGTATTAGCCGACTGTATCTTTGTTTGCTAAAAATGTCGACGGGAACATTTTATGTTACACGATGTCAACGCCTCATAGGTGTTTTTGCTAGGATTTATTATTTTATGTATCGGGTTTTAACATGCCGGCGCTTTCCCAACAAAGCGTGCATATAAACAAGTTCTCGTAACTGCAAAAACAATGTAAACCGTCTTTGTTGAACTTTTGTTAAAAGTTAAAGGATATTTGAGCTGAAAATGTAATTTTTTTGACTTACGCACGAGGAACACATTCTGAGTTTCCATGTTAAATATGACTCAGGATCCTTAAATTATGTTCCTCTTACATCTGTGACAAATCAATTTCAAGCTGGACATTCCTTTTCGGAAGAATTCCACCCAGAGACTATATTACGGGCTACCTGTGAGTTTTTCAAAGCTGTTTGGCAAACGGCGTCCAAATGCGCATAAAGTATGTTTATTAAACAAAGACGCAAAGTTTAGTTGGTACAAGGAGGAGCAGCATTTATAGATGACACACATTAATATGCTTAGAATAATAAAATTGCATTAAACATACGGGTCTATTACTTAGTCTATGACTTAGTCTATGACTTAGGGTATGACTTAATCTATGACTTAGTCTAAGACTTAGTCTATGACTTAGTCTATGACTTAGTCTATGACTTAGTCTACGACATAGGCTACGACATAGGCTACGACTTAGTCTACGACTAAGTCTATGACTTAGTCTTTGACTTAGTCTATGACTTAATATGTGACTTAGGCTGTGACTTAGTCTATGACGAAGTCTATGACGAAGTCTATGACGAAGTCTATGACGAAGTCTATGACGAAGTCTATGACGAAGTCTATAACTAGTTAGTCTATGACTAGTTAGTCTATGACTTAGATTATTACTTAGATTATTACTTGGTCTATGACTTGGTTTATGACTTGGTATATGACTTGGTATATGACTTAGTCTAAAGTCATAGACTGTCTATGACTTAGTCTTTGACTTAGTCTTTAACTTAGTGTATGACCTAGTCTAAGACTTATTCTATGACTTGGTCTATGACTTAGTCTATGACTTAGTCTATGACTTAGTCTATGACTTGGTCTATGACTTAGTCAATGACTAAGATTATGACTTAGATTATGACTTGGTCTATGACTTGGTCTATGACTTAGATTATGACTTAGATTATTACTTGGACTATGACTTGGTTTATGACTTGGTATATGACTTGGTATATGACTTAGTCTAAAGTCATATACTGTCTATGACTTAGTCTTCGACTTAGTCTATGACTTAGTCTATGATTTAGGCTATGACTCAGTCTATGACTTAGTCTATGACTAAGTCTATGACTTTGTCTATGACTTAGTCTATGACTAAATATATGACTTTGTCTATGACTTAGTCTATGACTAAATCTATGACTTAGTCTATGACTTAGATTATGACTTAGTATATGACTTGGTATATGACTTAGTCAAAAGTCATAGACTGTCTATGACTTAGTCTTTGACTTAGTCTATGACCTAGTCTAGGACTTATTCTATGACTTAGTCTACGACTTAGTCTACCACTTAGTCTACGACTTAGTCTATGACCTAGTCTATGACCTAGTCTATAACCTAGTCTACGACTTAGTCTATGACTTAGATTATGACTTGGTATATGACTTGGTATATGACTTAGTCTAAAGTCATAGACTGTCTATGACTTAGTCTTTGACTTAGTCTATGACCTAGTCTAGGACTTATTCTAGGACTTAGTCTACGACTTAGTCTACGACTTAGTCTATGACCTAGTCTATGACCTAGTCTATGACCTAGTCTACGACTTAGTCTATGACTTAGTCTATGACTTAGTCTATGATTTAGTATATGACTTAGTCTATGACTTAATACTGAACATAATTGGAACGGTATCTAGCGGGTTTATATCAACAACCGACAACAATTCTTCGATGATACTTTGTATGACGTCGACGATGGCATTCATTCTACAAACCTTGAGAAACGACTTTTGAGACGTCTCTTTTCAGTTCATGACTCATAAATCCCAGATACGAAAAGATGACGAAACCGGCAAAGATACTGGTCAAGGAATTAGCGATGGATATCACTAAACTATCACTGTAAACAACAACAATTACAAAAGCAGTCATAACTCAATACACTGACGTATAATTAGTCGGATTCTGTACATAGTAATGGCAGCTTAAGGTATGTATACGCAGCATCTGTATAGTTACGTCTAAATCATTGGAGTCGATTGATGTCATAGAGATTACTCTCTCCGTTACATTATTTGCGTTTAAAAGAGTTTCTACTTTATCTCTCTCAAACCATCAAGGAAAGAAAATAGACAAGCAAGAAGAAATCCAAGAATGTAATTCTCAAGGGTCAACATTTATGACGGATCTTCTCAGTCTGTAAATTGACCAAGAAAGATTCATCCTGCATATTAATTAATGATATTCATGTCAAGGAAAGAGACAGAGAGAAACATGATTATTGTTGGAAATGAAATGACCTTAAAATAACTTTAACTTACTAGTTATGGTATTAAAATAACACTTCATTATTGATCAATGATACCAAAAGTGCCAAGAAGTATGGATGGTTATTAGAAACTTGGACAACAACTTACATATAAGTGTTGTTGTGGAATTTGTTGAATGAAGACAAAGTGATGACACCACCCCACGATGCTCCTAGTGAGTAGAAGATCTGAACGGCAGCATTTAACCAAGACTGTAAAAAGGGGGAGAAAATAAGGAAAGTTAAGTGAGAGTATGCATATGGTTTTTACTTTTACTATAGGACAAAGTGTAAAATAGACAACTTGAGGTCGCCCACTGTTCGACACCGCCACAGTGTAGCGTTATTCATTATTTGAGAGGATTCCAAAACAACAATGTTTTTATGATTCAAAACCCATCTTAAGGACATGTCAATAACTTTGGATGCTTGGATGCTTCAGTGAAAATGTCGACACCAGAACTATGCCTGCAATCATATATATATATATATATATAGCTAAGTATAAACTGTAACACAATCAATCAAGGAATGGCAGATATAACTTTTCAGTGATTCCCCCGATCGAATTTTTACTACCACATCAACTCTTGGGGGGAAGCTCACATTTCCCCTTTTGGAAAAGTTATTTTCACCTTTCAATAGTCGTTACGGCGAAATATATATACCAAGAGGGGAAACCACGTCCATGAAAGTTATTATTTTACCTGTATGCTTGTTTAAACATTTGTGATTGAAATTGCAACATTTATATGATTGTTAAACTTTTCTGAAACCCGCGTCCAATCATACACAGTAGCCATATGTTTATGTTATAATGTGCATTTATGTAAGTTTTTATTACTTTCTTTTAGAAATTAATAACTGCAAGGTGAGTGAATTGTCAAACTATGGTGTTATTACCAGACGAAATGTGTAAGGCAGGTCGATAACTCCGACTACACTACTCGGTGACATTGGTGTCCACACTCTGGGAGATAACATTATGTGCACAATATATATCCCTTCACCTACATCATACTCTATTAACTACAGTTGTATCGTTTCCTTCCATTCTTCCCCAGGCGTCACAGTATGTTGTTGGTCATTTCGCATTTCAAAATTAGCAACGATAGAGCATTAGGCAAATGGAAGTAATGCTGCTTAATCAAGTAA
>KN883033.1:3912-13963 GCA_000934455.1 Apostichopus parvimensis
CAGCCAACTGAGGTTCAGCGTACTGAGGGACAGCCGACTGAGGGACAGCCAACTGAGGTTCAGCGTACTGAGGGACAGCCGACTGAGGTTCAGCGCACCAAGGGACGGCCTACTGAAGTTCTGCTGATGGAGTATCAGCCTACTGAAGTTCTGCCGACTGAGGGTCAGCGTACTGAGATTCTTCGGACTGGGCTCAGCGCACGGAGTATCAGCCAACTGACGATGAACAGTACATTATGATACACTTTATTGCTTTGTAGATTCTTATATTCCTAAGTTGCGTTCAATAAAAGTAAGATTAACTGGATCATCTTTTGTTTCTGTACTTTCTAGCCTTTTGTCTATTCCCTAGTAGGAGAGTTCACATATCCATTTCCTGTCACAAGCAAATTAACCTATCCCTTAGGACTCAACGTGGGCCGACGTTACACTAGCATATAATCTGCATGAACTCGCCTGCATGGCTTTGTACTGTCACTTGTAGTGCTCGAGTCCATATACCTGAATGTATCCTAGCATATATAGCCTGCATGAACTAGTCTGCATGGCTTTGTGCTGTCACTTGTAGTGAGTCCATAGACCTGAATGCCTCCTAGCATATATAGCCTGCATGAACTAGTCTGCATGGCTTTGTGCTGTCACTTGTAGTGAGTCCATAGACCTGAATGCCTCCTAGCATATATAGCCTGCATGAACTAGTCTGCATGGCTTTGTACCGTCACTTGTAGTGAGTCCCTATACCTGAATGTTTCCTAGCATATATAGCCTGCATGAACTAGTCTGCATGGCTTTGTGCCGTCACTTGTAGTGAGTCCATAGACCTGAATGCATCCTAGCATATATAGCCTGCATGAACTAGTCTGCATGGCTTTGTACCGTCACTTGTAGTGAGTCCGTATACCTGAATGTATCCTAGCATATATAGTCTGCATGAACTCGCCTGCATGGCTTGTACTGTCACTTGTACACATGGCATTTTGAATAGCTAGTTTATATACTAATAGATTAAAGACTCATGCTTCCAATTATAACTTGTGCTTGTACCCATACAAGGGAAGATGTACTACTTATGCTGTTGCACTACAAGTATGATCATTATGTACCTAAAGACATTGTCCAGGAAAAGGATGAACATGAAAAAAACACTTGATCAGACAAAGGATATCATGCCATTGATTCACTACGGTCAGCTCAAACAAGGTAATGTATGCCTTGGCCACATTGTTGAAGTTATTATTGCAGTAATGGTCTCGATAAAACTCGGTTCCATTAAGTTTTTGGTTGCCGCAGTACAACAAAGATTTGTTAAAGGTTTCTGTTGTTTCTTCAGAAGGGTAGCCATAATATGTGATCTTTCCTGCAAACAACTCCATTCCGATTATCGCATATACATAGTAGATGACCTGTTGGAGAAAATAATAGTTTATTATCAACAATAAAAATAATAATCTTATATAGCACAGAATCCAACCGGGACTGGTTTGCTCAATGCACTTTACAGCTGCCCAGTTAAATTGACCAATTAATAATACTTAGAAAATAGAATAGTTTGGCATGCTAAAATGGCATGCTAAAAACTGTTCGAGCTGAGAATCCAATGATCTTAACTGAACTGGAAGTAAGTTCCACCAGCAAGGTGCTACGTGTTGGTAGCTGCGATCACCAAAGGTCTTCAAACCTGGTATAAAGGTGATGTGAATGAAGGCCGGGGGCCGGTTTGTCACTCTTCATATATGGAGAAAGTCGGATATCAAAATAAATTAAGGGATCATATTTGTGGGTTCCATTTAGGCTGAAACCGCATCATGTTTACATGTCCTTGCACACTTCCTTTCAGGTTACCTATAAACTTGTACATTATCCATGATGTGAGTCTTGCATACCAACCATATTTAATCATATAAAATTCGGCTTGAACCAAAGTATTAAGTCACAGGGTTCTAAATTGCCAGTAAATCTCAACAAATATTTCATATTTTTTCCTTGACAGTTGTTCAGAAGCTGATAAGACACACCTTGACCATAGCATATAAGCTGGATACATGCCGCTGAAGGCTTGTATGACCTCTCCAAACCCTCTCCCCGCCCCCCTACCCCCTCCCCCAAAGCACACACAAAGACATGCATGATCTAGGATATGGGTACCCACACACACACAACCACAAAACAAAAATGCTAGTTATATCAGAAGTCCAGTCTTCTACTTCTGATGTGCAATAAATGAAATTGTCTCTCATGCATCTGATCTTCAGACAGCATAAACTGGTAAACTAATGAGTGATCAGAGAATGCCACTAATTAGCTATATTTGTAAACTTACCAATATAACACCTCCAAAGGAGAATATGGAAGGGCCAATATTACGAAGAGTTTTCATGATCACCTGGAACCTGGTGGGTTTTTTTTTTCAAACAAAAATATGTTTTTGCAGTGTTAGTTACATATGCATTGGTTCCGCTCTCTTCACAAATGAAGTAAAATTCTTTCATATCTTCAAGAATTCAGGAGCTATAGATATTGTGTGTTACCTGAATTCAATGTTAATTCCTATGTTATCTTATGCAGATACACATGATATGAATGACCTGGCCCTCAAAATAATTCTCTCAAACCCCCCCTCCCTAAAAGAAAATAAAACAGTCAGAAAACACATTAACAGGAATCAAATATGATTCGTTGAAAGCTTCCATAAATCTTAGTAAAAGGCACTTCTTCTACACCAAACAATTTTTTATACTTATGTCAAACTTTCTTTAAATGAGTTACTTACTTTTCAAAGTTATTAAAAATCCTAACCAGTCTCAACACCCTCAGAACAAGAATGATGTCTAATGATCTCTGTTCAAGCGTGTCTGAAACAAATACAGAAGATTCAAAGAGAATATTTTGAAAGTGTAAAGCTAACTTGGGTTCCGAGAAAGATCCTATCAAGCAAGAGAAGAGTTGACGTAGAATATTGTAGAAAACTTAAAAAAATTCAGAAATGAAAATAACAAGAATCTTACTGCTATCTTTAGCTGCTTTGGCTGCGATGGACAGAATAACAGCAAGGACGATGACAGTAAAATCAAACCTGAAATAAATCATATGCAAAAGTAAAGGATATCAATTTGCAGAAATCATCTGTAACTATATAATGTCAGCATTCAGAAGGAGAAACAATTAATAAACCATCATCATATATAATACAATAACTCCTAAAGTAAAAAAAACTGTTTTGAATCTTACACTACAGGACTTGTTGAACTGTAAAGTGTATACTCAAAGACTTGAGAAAAAATGTCTCTCGCTATCTTTAACTTTAATTAAAACAAATTAAAAAAAAAAAGTATGTAGCAGTACAAACTTGTTTCTTTGACCATTTGGTATTGTTTTTCTACTTTACAGAATGAAATGTTCTGATGTAAATGGTCAGACCAAGAAGTTTTAATAATAAAAGGGATATATGTTACACTTAATTTACATTTTTTAAATGGCATTCCTCAGATTTACTTTCCACATACCACTTGCATGCAAGGTTCTATATCATAGGTTTTGACTATTAAATTTTTTTTAAAAGTGGATAAATATGGATTTTTTTTTTGGGGGGGGGGGTCAAAAATGGTAATGTGGATCGGTCAGTTTCTCAGCGAGAGGATATGTAGTTTGAATTCAATTCATGAGTCTTTCTGGCAAACAGCTAGATTTCATCTGATCTGGAAACAATGCATGTAGGATTTTGTTGCCCAGAGTATCGCTTTCAAGTTTACAATGTTGTAGATATCGGTATTATTTAAATCTAAAAGCCTCATATAAACCAAGCTAAATTGACTGCAATGTCTTTAAGGTACTTACACATCCCAGGGATTTGTGAAATACCGGTAAAATCCCAAAGCATACAATTTGAAGACAATTTCCAGACTAAAGATGGTCAGAAAGAACCACTCAATTGATGAGATGCGGAATGCGATCAACCCAGCATTGAGGATGATCAGAAGGTCGAAGAACCACCCAAAAAACCTGGGGAGAATGAAGAGACATTCATTAAATGTTAGTTAACAGCGAGCACATAATATTGTATCATTATAGTTGTTACGAACTATAGTAAAGACAATTCTGGTTGAATGTTATCAACCATATATGTGAGAAAGCGATGTTTCATTGATATAATCCCTCCAAGTTAATAATGGTCCCTCATGTGCACCCTTTAAGCCCAAAGGTGGGGTGGGGGATAATTTTACTGCACCTATGTGAGAAACAATTTCCATTCAATGAGACATATTGGAATTATTTTGAGAGTTGATGAGAACTCTAGGGAAATAGATGTTTTGAACATTTTCATAATTTTCAAGTATGCTAAGAAAAACTATTGCGTCAATGCTTAAGCATTGACTCAAAAGTTTTTCTTAGCATACTAGCTAAAAAATTGTGACTTCAGATACATTCATATCCTATTTTGAGTCTTTAAATATAGTTATGGCACATTTCCTGGACATCTTAATCCATAATTTTCTGCATGACAATTTTGTCTCATGGGACACACCTGGCATGTACAAGAAACTACATCAAATTATGAAACATATTAGACACATGCTCAAGATAATATCAGTATTTTTCTTTTCAAATTATTTACATTTTGTCTGGGGACTGCTTTTAGGCAAACACAAAATTAATCTTTTTATTGATTTAGATTGTTCAGCTACCCATTGTAAATTTTTCATGTACATTATGAGGTCAACCTATTTGGTAACTACAAGAGCTAATATTACACTGCCCTGTGTGTTCATCAAGACAGAGAATTTTTTTTTACAGTTTCTCCAGTTTCTTTAGAGATGGCATCAACAATATCTTCCCAACAAAGTCTGAGAAGTCTGTGAAATGAGAGTATGTGTCTCACCGCATAAATAATTTTTCATAAATGCCAAATACTCTTTTCAGTAATAATAAAACTTACTTGTGTTTTATTCCTTTGATGATAATCTGGCTAACTGCTGAGTTGTAAACTGTAGGGAAATGCTTCTCCCAAATTGGTACATATCTTGATTTTTCAATAATTTTCACATTGAGGATATCTGCTGTCTTCATAAATGCTCTTTTGTCTGTCAAATGTTGTGAAACAATTTAGAGAGAACATGACATACAAGTGAAGAAATATCCACAGTGATCCTTTACCAGAATACATATATTTGAAGATTATTTTTAATTGAACCAATGTCCCCATGTAACTGACCCTCCCCCCCAAAAATAATAACAATAACAACAACAATGGAATCAACGTATCTGGTATTACTAAAAAAAAAATGCAAACTGCCTAGCACAAGTACAAACATGTAGAGCTCTATCTTTGTATATACAAACAATATTTTTAAGTATTTTATGAAAATTTAAGGTTTGAGTTATCCAGCATATAGTACCTATGTTATTATCCTCATCTTTATCCAGAACCTTCCAAATGAGCTTTAGTTGAAGAATACTTTTAGAAGGCTCAACACTCTTCATCAGGGCATGCCACCGTTGCCATGGCATCACAAAAACACCACCTCTCCATACTTTCAAGAGGTCCCATGCAGATACCAAGTTGCGGCGCTTCACAAACACGCTCTTCTGTACTTCGTTCTGGAATAAATTAATATTCGACATACGGTAAAAACGGTTTGAACATTAGACCACCTGCAGCACCGTCTTATGAACAAGTATTACACTTACAGGAATCAAACGGATACGTAGCAACATTGTTCATGCTGGTGCTGGATAAAAGATTGTGTGAAAATCCCCCAAAAAAGTGAGTAATTGTGAACATATAATATATATACAGTGCTCATTTTGTACCTGAGAAAAAAACAAATAAACATTAATTCCCCATAATTGCTAACTTAAATAATCCCACATGGGGATCAGTACACTTGACAGCAATTCACTGCATTCTTAAATCATATGTTAAAAAGTAAAACCTAAAGGTATGAAGAAGGAAAAAGTAGGAACATTGATTAAAAAAAGACAGTGGTAAAATAGTATGGAGACTCGGAAAGTAGGAAATAGTTGGGAATTTAAGTAGTATTGCTGGACATTCTGTTAATGTTAAATCAGTATCATAAAGATAACTCTACTTTGTATGGAGTTTGTGCTACTTTCATTGAATTCCAAACTGCCTTTTGCTTGTTATAAACATTTCGGTTACAATCCTAGAACTGAGAGATATATGGAATGTTTACTTCCCATTTCTGTACTATGGATCTTTCAATAAGATTTTGTGTTAGAATATATATGGTAATTTGTCAGATCAAGAAGAAATGACATGACAAATCATTGAAAAAATCCACCAGGCAAGATAAAGTGAAATTATTATAAAAGTTTGTAACATACTAGGTGCTGGATTGTAAAACAAATAGAAATGATAGCTTTCTGTTAATCTTCCCAGAAAACTGTAGCACATTACACCCATGCATGAGAAGAATGAAAATATTAACAGATTATTAAAAGCATCATAGTCACATTGCTATGGTTTTGCAGCATAGCCCCAAAAGTGTTGGGGATGCAGGCTTGCTGTTCTGATAAAATGGAGGAGTTTTTAACTTTAAACAGCAGGGAATATCACAGACAACAACTATTATACAAAGGGCCTTACTCTGACATAACTATACAACTATTAATAGGTACAAATTTACAAACTGACAAGTTTAGAAAGAAATTTATTTTAATTGTCATGGTCATATTTTTTAATTGTCATGGTCATATCTGTGTACTTTTGTTAATGAGCTGCGCATTAATAAAGTTACAACATGAAAAATCTTTGAAATATACTGTATGAAAAGAATCAATACAGATTGAATATTATCTATAGAGACTGATTGGTATATACCTTCAAATGTTTCCTGTAATCTTTATATATCACAGCCAAGAATATGCTCATGAAGATGTAGATACACAGTATCACATATATGATGTAGAATAACATGTACCATGGACTGGCATCATAAGCCGGCATCCTAAGGGGACAAAAAAAATACAGTTTTGTCAGTTTCTTTCAAGATTCTAGCCTGATGTTAGTCTCGTGGAAAAGTAAATTTTACTACTCAATCAGTCTCTAAAGAGAGGCCAAGTTATACTGGAGAAAACAAGAACTGCACTTTCCTAAAACAAAATTCTTGTGTTAGTAATTGCTAGCATTTCTTCAACAAAATTTAATTTGGTTCTCAGTGATAACACACATATACTATTAAAGGTTGTGAAGACTCGCGCAAAAAGAAACGTCTAATGCCGGTAATTTGACCTAGTTTCGAATGAGGTGTAACAGAAGTGTTAAACACCACCATCGATCCCAGAAAAATACACACACAGCTTGCTACTGTCGGTAATAAGACACTAGTGTATAGTCAGTACATACAGCTGCGGTCAATACCCACAGCACTGTATACAAACGATACAGCGATGGACATCTCAGGTCCAGCTAAAGATAACAATTAAGGTATCACGTTTCATTACTGTCTGCATTTTGTAGCAACACGAAGAAAACATCACTTGCAAGCAACAGAAAGTTAACTTTTTCAGATGGCCGCACGCGGTTTGGGGCGAGTCTTCAATGCCTTTAAGGTGTCGCCATGTAATAGACTTTCACTGAATATGTATACTCATTAATTTGTCATTGTAATGTATAAGATTATCAAACCTGGTTTAATATGATATAAATATGGCTTTAGCTATAACACAGAGAACATGCACAGTACATATCCCATTAATATGAATCCACAATAGTCTTTCATCAGTTAACACACATACATACTACCTAGCCTACTCTTAATTACTTACCTACTAACAGTAGATTATATTGACAGTGGATGACTAAGCCATCAAACCTGATTTCTGGCATGATGACAACCATAACACCATTTGATATGAAGTATGAAAGACTGAATAAAATATATCACAGGGGAGGATAAAAATCAGGTTGCATTTATCCCTGATATCAGTATGGTTCAAACTCTAATCTGGTTGAAAGATTCCCCCATGATTTCCAATTTAATTACACAGTGATAACCATGTGCCGGTTGTTACTGCTGGGGAGCAACTTGCTATGATCATCACAAATATTTAAAGCAATATATATCTGAGATCTTTACAAAACAATTGATTGTTGTTAACTCACATGATGTCAGGACTATTCGCTGTTGTCACAAGTACGTAGAGATCCCAAAAGTTCTCAAAATAATCTGACATATAATTGGATGCATCTGGTTTCAAAAGGACACTACATATAACAGGGAAAAAGAAATATTCCAACTAGGCATTTCTGTTGAGCTTGATGACATATAAATGCAATATAGGAAGATACAAAAATGGATTGAATTAGTTCAAGTGACACTGTCATACATCAACAATACCTTTTAATCCACACCATGGTCCCTTCCTTCCTTTGAAAAGAAATTTTCACTCATTTTGCAGATTTATTACATCCTTTTCAGGAGCAAGCTTACCAATTTCAAGAAATGATAACTGGAGATATATTTAGGCCTACAGAAGCAATAATGTTGATAAAATCTTTCTGATAAGTTATACAGTTCCCCAAAGCTGTCTTTGATAAAACTAACGAAATGTTCACATATATACTGAAGTATGGATATCCAGACAAACCTCTACCATGAATTTAATATTCTTATCAGGCCTCGACAAATACGGTCGCCAACTCGCCAATGGCGACTAGAATTTTGCGACTGGCGAGCAAAAATGCATTACGCTCGACATTTTGGCGAGTGGCTCATTCGCTCACTGCCTTTATACGATAGGCTTACTATTAACTTGTGAGCCAATCAACAAAGGCCTAATGTTAAACATCACAGTAGAATTATGAAGTGCACTGTTACAAGTATGTCCTAAGGAACAGCTCTGTTCACCAGCTCGAAACTAATTTGATACTAATCTCTCAAACTAAATGATGCACGATAGGTGTAACCACCGTTTTATATTTTCATATATATCATGTTTTAAACACTTTTGACGAACACAATTTAAATAGATCGTTTTTACTGTGAACAACTAACAGTAACACTATAACGCGATATCATAAGTTAGGCCATACTACCTAGGCTTATATCACACAAACACTTAGCGACAAAAAATGGCGAGTAAATTTAACATTTTGGCGAGTAGAATTTTAGACTCGGTCGCCAGTTGGCGAGTAGTTTCAAAAATATTTGTCGAGGCCTGATTCTTATACAATTCAGAAATTACCCATTTTAAAACTGGAACCAGTTGACCCAATAACTTAGTCTCCATCTCATATATGTATAAAAAAAATTTACACTTGAAATTTTTAGTTTCCCTTAAAGTTCCAATAATTTGGAGATATAGTGTCGCATCTGAAGCACTGAAAATGTTAATTAACTGTGAGACAAAGATCTACAGTTTTGAGGAATATAGCTGATATTTATTTTATATGATCAGCACTTCATAAAGTTTCAAAAGAAAAGAGCAAACAGATATTTCTAGAAATGGCTCTAGAATTAATAAGACCCCCCTTCTCTCAAAGATTCTTGTGGTAAAAAGTTTCATGTCATTCTCACTTCCAATAGAACAAGTGATAATTTTTCACAAATACCCCCATCAGATGCATTCAAAGATTTTAAGTCAGAGGAAAGCTTCTTTCCTAAGCTCATAAATTAAAAAAATTACTCACTCGTCTTCAAAAATTTCTCTGGCCAGTAAGGCGAACAAACCGATGACCAAAAAGAGCAGGACCAAGACACTCAAGATGCCCAGGAGGGATCTTCTGATATTACGGAAGGCTTGACGAAGCTGAAGAATTAACAGCACTTTTACTTTCAAAGGACTTGGAAATATCTGAAATCTTATTGAATTATCACATTTCTCTTCCTTATTTAAACTTTGATGATACTATATGGTTAGGCCATTACACATGCACTGTAGGCCTGATATGCTGTTGCATATACACTGATATATATATATATCTGAGATCTTTACAAAACAATGGATTGATGTTAACTCACATGATGTCAGGACTATTCGCTGTTGTCACAAGTACGTAGAGATCCCAAAAGTTCTCAAAATAATCTGACAT
>KN883033.1:14013-32591 GCA_000934455.1 Apostichopus parvimensis
CAAAAAGAGCAGGACCAAGACACTCAAGATGCCCAGGAGGGATCTTCTGATATTACGGAAGGCTTGACGAAGCTGAAGAATTAACAGCACTTTTAATTTCAAAGGACTTGGAAATGTCTGAAATCTTATTGAATTATCATATTTCTCTTCCTTATTTAAACCTTGATGATACTATACCGTTAGGACATTACACACGCACTGTAGGCCTGATATGCTGTTGCATATACACTGATATATATATATATCTATATATATAGATATAATTGAAATCTTAGTGAGTTGGAAAATCAAGAACAGTGAAAAAACTTCCAGTCTACACCGGGATTCGAGCCCAGGCCTACCGCTTTATATGCGGACACCCTAACCGCTAGGCTATGGACGCTGATTGTATGTCCAAGGGAAGGTCTTAATTCCACTGTAGGCGTTTGTCACCTGTATCGAACAATACTAGTTCTGTTTTGGTGACATATTTGTCTTACTCTAGAGATCAAACATGATGCTAACCAACTCGAAATCATTTGTGAATCTTAAAGCCGGATCTCGAAAGAGATACTTTGAACAGACTTTTGTTAATGAAATGGAGGTAAACGACAAAGGCAAATGAATATATATATGATTGAAATTGTAGTGAGTTGGATAATCAAGAACAGTGAAAAACTTCCAGCCTCCAAATATAAATATACATACATATATTTAAATGATCAAATTCCTTGAATGCGAATATACTTGTAGTGATATTACTTGAAGTCAAATTCCTTGCTTACATCTCTTGTCTCTTTGAAGTTCATCATGAAGAGAGGTCTAAGAATTCTTACAATTCTTATCCAGGGTTTTCCATTGCTGATCAATATGACATATACAACCATGTCAATCAAGGTGATCTGAAAAAAAAAAAAAACAGAATCCCTTTGCATGATAAATTTATCTAAATACTTCACCACATCAACAGTTTAAACTTCATAAAACTGGCCATCAGAAAACCTTAATTAATCAAAATAGCTCCATTATGGTACATAAATGTTTGGTAAACATGCCCCTATCTTCAGTTATCAATGTATTTCACATCTTTCAATTATTGAATAGTATAAAATCTCAAAACAAATACCTTCATAGTCTGACTGTGTACGGTAGTGCTGTGTTATCCTGTTTTTTTATTTTATTTTATTTTTATTTTAATTCAGTTTGTGAGGTAGTTAAATATAAAATGTCTACCCAAGGAGAAAGATTATGGGGATGAGATGAAGTTTGTAGTAACCAGCAGTTTGTGAACAATGCTAAATGTGTCACAGTTGAAAGAATATTGGTACCATTCATGACAGTAGAGGCAAAGTTGCCAATATGAAAAGGGCCCTTTGTGCCACTCTATGTTAGTAACTCTAAATCCCTGGGTAACTATTTGTTGTTTTGTTTAATGATCAGAATACATGCACATAACTAACATATCAACATGGTTGTCAGCACAGAGCTCTAATTGGAGCAGTACAATGTAAATTTCACACATGTTTTAATACACTTTCAATATTTTATCTGATACCATGGAAGTGAACACCTACAGTTTGCCAAAATAAATACAGGAGCCATTTGTACCATGGCATGTAATTAAATATAAATCTCTGAGAACAGTTTAAAAGATTTTTTTCTTTATCGTGACAAGATGAAAAGAAGAAATTAACACACTCTGACAGATTACCACAGATGCAAGAGCCATCTGTGCCGATGTATTTGAGTGTATAAAGCTGGATGACTATGTGTTTTTATTTCAAGATCAGAAAAAAAAATAAAACATCAATAAATTGAGAACAGTGATTTGAAAGTAGAATCCCTCTTTTGCCAAATGTTATTTCAAACCCTAGTGCAGAATCAGGTCTTGCATTAATAGAAGTTAATGAAGACTGCCTGCTTTCAGTCATCATGATGGATTCGAATGAGCAAGAAACCATTTTTCAAATAATTCAAACCTTTAAAATGTAGATTTTCAAAATGCCAGGTAAAGTTTTTGGGCTAAAGATCCCATGCACACCATGAAGTAAATCATTTATTTCAATGCAAGTATTTTCAACTACAATAAAATCGTTGTCTTCAGCTTTTAACTAATATATCATTAACTTGTTCAAAATATGAAATAATTCTTGGAAAAGATTTCTGCTTACCACGATCACAGAAAGAACAATCCAGTTCTTTATGTCACCCATCCAGAAGACACCTGACATACATCTCTTGCTATGTGCAAGTCGAAACAGGAAATAGCAGAGGCAGACAAATTCTATCGTCATTGTCGTCTGTGGATAAAACAAATTTGTGACATTCAGCCTCTGAAGAAGATCCTGCTAGGATCACAATGTCAAGCCCACCTTACTTTTACACATTCTCCTACACAGTCTATTTAGTGAATAAGGAATTTGCTAACAGTTTTTGTTTTTTATTTTATTTTGAAAACAAATTACTGTCAATGATGAGAGATTCTGTTGACATTTGTCACATGACCTCCTATCTACAGCTGAATATCTTGATTTCAAAATTCCAAACTCTAAAAAAGAAAAGAAAAGGAAAACCAATGTGTTTTAATTGACTTTCAAGTGTTTGTATATGATTAGCAATACAATATTAACAGCACTGGTATTCAAACAATACAGACCTGTTTTATCTGAAGCGTTGATCCAGTGACTACATTTAACCTCAAACCTGCTGGTTTCAATTCACTACTGAATTTGTAGCTATTAATAACTTTCCACCAATTTGCAAAGTAGATATTGTGAAAGCTACACTGTTGATCTTTCTTGTTTTTTACAAATAAATGAATAGATCAAACTTTTCTTGAGGTGCTACACATCCATTTTAATTTAACAGCAAAGAAACTAACTAACAACTACAATTTAATTTTGCCTCTCAAACCAGCACCTTTACCCCATGTTTATATAATTTTTTTTACAAAAGAACCAATTTAGAGGATAATAAAGAACTCTCTTACATCTCTTAATGGAGTTCTCTCATGTTTACTGTAGCAATTTTATACTAACCATGAAAAAGTCATATAGCCATTTAGAAGCTGGAAGATGAGATGCAGCATGGATGATATCATTTGGATGTGATGTGGATTTGATCATGTTCAAAATTACTGAAATACAAGGATCATGGACATGCAAGTTGAATGGATTCCAATTAAAAAATGAGTTGAAAGTGCAACAAAAGTAGCATACAGTATGTGGTTTACATTGATAGCATTACATACTGTCAAAACATGAGAGGTATATCCATTAGCCTGGTTCTTCTTTGACTGTCACAAACTAATTTTCCCTCTCTTACAACGAGATTACAGATGATAAAATTACATTTTATTATTCTTTAATTAATGTCAAATTATAAGAGTATATCCATTAGCCTGGTTCTTCTTTGACTGTCACAAACTAATTTTTCCTCTCTTAAAACAAGATTAAAAATGCTAAAATTACACTTTATTATTCTTTTATTAATGTCAAATTATTCAAATGTAAATAAATGTAGATTACAACAAGACAAAGATACAAAAGCGACTTCTGGGAACTCAAGGAATTGACCAAATGTTTGAAAACGATCAAATTATTAAATTACAAATATCAATCTTAAAGGAAAACTTCAGATTGTAAATTTAATAGTCCCCTAAAAACAGAGGGGAAAATTTGGGTAATTTTTAATTGTTTCTATAGCTATACTAGTTTTCAAGATATCACCCTCAAAATACGATTGATCTCTGGAATGCTCTTTTAAGGCTAGGCTGATGATATCATATTTTCTCAATTTTGTAATATTAGCAAATTATGGAAAAATGTATGTTATAATTAACAATGAAAACTTGAATGCATGTTGACACTTGAATGCAGAATAACAAGGAATTAAGCAGAGATCTAACATATACATTTAAAGGGTGTGAAGACTCGCGCAAAAAGAAACGTCTAATGCCGGTAATCTGACCTAGTTTCGAATGAGGTGTAACAGAAGTGTTAGACACCACCATCGATCCCAGAAAATACACACAGAGCTTGCTACCGTCGGTAATTAGACACTAGGGTACAGTCAGTATATACAGCTGCGGTCAATACCCACAGCACAGTGTACAAACGATACAGCGATGGACATCTCAGGTCCAGCTAAAGGTAACAAGGTATCACGTTTCATTACTGTGTGCATTTTGTATTGACAAGAGCAAAACTTCATTTGCAAGCAGCGGAAAGTTAACTTTTTCAGATGGCTGCACGCGGTTTGGGGCGAGTCTTCAATGCCTTTAAGGCTAAGCTGATGATGATATCAATTTTGTCGGTGCAGGCTGCTGTAATATTAGCCAATTATGGACAAATTTATGTTATTATTAACAATGAAAACTTGAATGCATGTTGACAGTTGAATGCAGAATATCAAGGAATTAAGCAGAGATCCAACATGTATATACATTTAATGCTGCAATAATACTTACCCATACTGGTAATTCAAGATTGGTGATTGCTGGATCTTCAAAGAGAGCCAGAGCCATGATAACAAACAGGAAGAAATAGAGGAGGTACACAAAGTACCATCTGTTGTAGGTGTCATAAAAGTCCAGAGATACCTTATCCAGTTTGAATTTAAAATTTCGACCTGCTTTGGCATCTTTTACAAAAGTTGAGGCTTTGTGTAGATCCTAAAATTTGAAAAGAAATGAAAACATTTCGACAGATAAATTATGCCAAACATCTTGGAACAAATGCAGCTGCACCTGTACTACAATGTAACAGTGGTGGAGCTAAGGGGGGGGGGGGGGCAAGAATGGTCTGTATGGGCGCTTTCGACACTGTTCAAGTGGAGCGCCACCAAAGGAAGGCGCGGAGCGTACCAAAATTTTTTGAGTAAAGATACTCCCTAGATCGCCGGAAATGACCCTTTCCGGGCCTTGCTAGTTTGCAGATAAACTAAGAATAAATAGGTGTCATCGGAAGTTTATATGGGTGTTCTGCCGTTAGAGCATTTTGCCAGAAAATTACACCAACAAAATGTGACAAATGTCAATAGGTAGATGAGAGCGCAATAAAAATGTCAATAATCGCGAATAAGTAAAAAGTGGTAAAAAGCTGAAATGGGTGCCAGCAGTCCATTTTAGTCCGTCTGGGGGGGCATCCGCCCCCCCTGACTGTATGGACGCTCCGCCACTGCAATATAATTGATTCTATACACTTGTAATATTATTACTGCTGTATAAAATGTCATTGATTTTACTCTATGATGATAATTAATATGCATGTCAACACATATATGGGAAAAAGAAACAGCTTCCTACCTTCCTAGTCAGACAAAAGGCCAACATGGAACACTTGACTATCTAACTAGAGCTAGTTCGCACACCTAATTACCACTTCTTCAATTTGCACAGATCTTGCAATTTGCAATCTTGGAATATGTCATATCTTGATGTTTGTAAAAAGCATGTATAAACCTCTTATCTGTTGTTGCTACGGTTTAAATTGTGCATTGAAAAATTGAATTCGAGTGCCGCGGATGTGGCTTATAGCAGCTACAGTAGTTCCAAACTGGGGAAGCTTCCTAAGAACCATGTACTGTATGTTGTTTTCAACACATGTTGTTCATTATTTATTCAACCTAACAGTTACTCTTTGACATCAAAATTTAGTCATCTCAACCATACCAAAACAAAGCCATCATTATGCATGTATATTGAACATTGATTCAATTGCATCTAATTACTGTACATAAAACAATATTCTTAATTGTGTTGTATATAACTAAGCTGTTGTTAGGAGATCAAAGTAGTTGCATAATTGGTAGTGGTTGCCACTACATCAGTTACAAAAGTGAACAAAGTTTTTAGCCCTGATCTTTGAACTGCTTATCTGCAGTTTACACTGATAAACAAATTGTTCTTATAACTCTTACCGCAACAATTGCTTCACCACTGAAACACAATATAGTGGTGAATAAATCATGATAGTACGTAATAGAGACTGTTAGCTAACTAGACCAAAACTTTTTACATACTATACAGTAATTTCTAAACAACTCTAGGAATGTTCTAATTAGGAATTGTAAATAAGATTGTTCTTGTGATGACTGTATGTATACTTCAACATTTTGATGCTTTTGTATTATCTTCTATGTATTTTTTGTATTATCATCTTGCGGAAATAAAGAGAGAATATATATAGGAATTCATCATTCCAAATAAATAAAAAAAGCTGCTGGTTGAATTTCAAAATTCAAAATACTATCATGTCTGGGAAGTCCTTATGATGCTCAATATATGCAATACCTGGTCAATTTTGGTCAAATGGTCAAATTTGTCAATTTGACCAATTTGATATACCGAGGATGGTTTTCAACAGAACTGAACTTGAACCACTATCAACGCCAGGAGTGAAATCATTTTCTCTATTAAAGGACACCATGGTGTCTTTTATTATAGGTTTTAGCTGATATGTTCAGAGTAGAATATGGTAACAAATGGAGCTTCAAATAGCTACAATTGAAAACATTGCAAAGTTGTGTTACATTCTTCTTTGGCTTGACCACACTATGTTACTTAAATTGGGCAAAGTTTTATTCTGACAGTTTATAATAAATTTTCCACGTTAGATGAAAATTAGCACGAATTTATTTTTTGTAAAAGTTGTGTATTTTGGGCCCTTGGTCATCACTACAAGGGTGGATGCAGTAGCATGTGTAGCCAAGATCGTCTTTGGGTGGTGGGGGGGGGGGGACAAATATGTATCTTTTTCCCCCCTACATCCTAATATAATTGCAGAAGAGATATATGAATAAATGGAGATAGAAATGTGTAGGATAGTATAGAGATCACTTGAGGTGTTTACTAGGGATCAAATGACAATATATTTTCTGTCCAGTACAGGTTAAGACTAATACTGTTACATTCTTATGTTTAGAGTTTTAAAGGGTGTGAAGACTCGCGCAAAAAGAAACGTCTAATGCCGGTAATCTGACCTAGTTTCAAATGAGGTGTAACAGAAGTGTTAAACTCCACCATCGATCCCAGAAAGTACACACATACAGCTTGCTACCATCGGTAATTAGACACTAGTGTACAGTCAGTACATGTATACAGCTGCGGTCAATACCCACAGCACAGTGTACAAACAATACAGCGATGGACATCTCAGGTCCAGCTAAAGATAACAAGGTATCACGTTTCATTACTGTACTGTCTGCATTTTGTAGCGACTCGAACAAAACGTCACTTGCAAGCAACGGAAAGTTAACTTTTTCAGATGGCCGCACACGGTTTGGGGCGAGTCTTCAATGCCTTTAAAGGAGACCTTGTCATTCAATCAGAAAAAAATATATACATCACGAAAAATGAGTACATACTCTTCTGGTTTACTTATTTTGTAATCCTACTATACTGGTGAGGGCTGGGTAACATGCAGGTTAGGCTTGAGACTTGACAGTGATGTGAACCACATTAAAGGTGGTTCACATTGAGAAAAAAAGTAACTTTTGGTTATATCACAACAGTAGGTTTATTACTAGTTGAAATTTTTGGAAATAGTGTCAATTGAATGTGAAACTCAGATACATGTGTACTGTGACATTGTACTTTGAGCATACCTACAGTACCATACATTACTTAAACATAACAATTAAGTTTGAATACCTTGTAAATGCTTGGATAAAATCATATCAAGTTGTGTATTTGCTGTGTGGAGTTTTTGTTTTAAACTTTTATTACATGCATGTTCCAACATATTCAGTTAATATAAACTTTGCATCAAAACCTCAACATTGTGATAACAAAGTGTATACCCTGTTGCATACATGCAGGGTGTATTACATGGAGGTTAAAGTTTTCACCTATCAGCAGACTGTACAAAGTACAGTAATCAAGATTACAGGTAAGATAGGAGTTGAATTCAAAGAGGGCAAAGTATAATCATCTTCTTTGTTGCTACTAGAAACCACAGTTATAAATGTTAACATACAGTTTTGTGCTTGTGCTTGACCAACCTGCAAACCTGTCAGTCTATGCCAGCATTAAAAGCTACTAAATATATTACCCGATGTTTGTAATTATTTCGTAAAGGTTAATTAACACTGTAAGACTTCTGTTGACTTTTAACAATTAACCCAAGTGCCCAAGTATTGTAGCAAACTATTGTCTTTGCGTACACACCACTGTATGCCTTTGAGAATCGTTCTCAATGGTTGGAACATGTTCAGATGAACAATGGAATGGCATAATTTTTTTTTGGGGGGGGGGGGGGGGGGAAAGAAGGACATCTGATGTGTAGGAAGCTTCCAAAATGTGCCAGGCAGAAGGGAGGGATGGGGTGGGGTAGACAACGAGACAGTGAAGTTGGCATACTTTCCCAAAGTAATTTTATCATAAAGGATCAAATCATAAAGCTATAAAAGAGAATTTTTCCTTTACATTCAATTATAAACAATGTGTCAAAGTTAAAGAAAATGATGTTTTGATCTTAGCAATACCTTTATAAGGAGATCATGGTTTACTAAAAATGATGCAATTTATTCTAAATTACTACAGAATGAAGTGTCTGGTGCAGTAGGCCCATCATTTTAAGTTTGAATACAGTGATACTCATCCCCCCCCTCCCACACAACGAACCCCCCCTCCAACACGAAGAAAACGTGTTACAGTACTTACATGGTCATTAACTGGTGGACAGTCTGGCTGGTCTATTCCTTCCTTCAATCCATTTATTGTGACTGTGGGATGATCGTCTTTTTTGGTAAACTTCACACTTCTCTTTGTGACAAGTGATGGATGTTCATGTTTAGCCTTTTCAGTTGGCATGTACATTGATTTTGCATGGTTCTCCATGATTATGGCAACTCCAATTAATAGATCTGTCTACCACATTTAATACTCAGTGACTATTTGAAAATTTTTGATGGTAACAAAACAACAAAGATTCCTTTACTTCAATGAAAACAAGCACATCATAAAGCCCTCCGGTGACTGTAATGTATTAATAGTTCTTATCATTTTATCTTCATCATTTGTCAATTTGACCTACAATATTTCACACTGTCCAGGACTATAGCTTCTGAATTTATTAGATTAATGTCACACCTCATCAGCTGCTTTGAATATATTACAAGGTGGATATTATGATGAATCAAACACCACAAATAATGTGTCCTAGAAACTTATTCTCTTCTGTCTTTACTTCTGTGATGGTGCAGGACCAGCAAAGCTAAAGGCAGGATATTAAAGAAAAGTTAAAATAGAAATGAATAATTCATGTAATTATAGGATGGTACCGGTATTTGAAAAATTCACATTTTTAAAAGCACAAGTGTTCTTTAAAGGACAAAAGGTAATGACAAGTACCTCTGACTCTGGTCTGTGTTTTAGCTCATGTTTGTCCTTCAACTATATAATTTCATTGATGTCCTGATTAGATTCAGCCAGCGTAAGATGAGTTATCATTGTAAAAATGCTCAAAGGGAATATTTCCCAAACACTATGCAAATGCATGAATTTTTACTTTATAATTCTGATGAAAGCTAGAGTGAAGTAATTCATGAAAATGCCAAAGAGTACAAACTTATGGTTCCTTTTTTCCCTCTATATAAATTGTTGTTATTTTCATAGGCGTAGGAGGCAGGGGGGGCCGGGCTTCAGCCCCCCCCAACCAAAAACTTTGGTGAAAATTCGGGAAATATGCTGAGAATTTTTCGGGCACCTACTGAAAGAAGAATAATTTGCAGTGTGTTTTTCAATATTTTTGGTGAAAATTCGGCAATATGCTGAGAATTTTTCGGGCACCTACTGAAAGAAGAATAATTTGCAATGTGTTTTTCCATTTTTTTGGTGAAAATTAGGGCAATATGCTGAGAATTTTTCGGGCACCTACTGAAAGAAGAATAATTTGCAATGTGTTTTTCAATGGTTAAACTTATGATATTATTATCATCATTGTTGTAAAGACTTGCCCAATAATTATAACTAATATGGAAGGGTAATAACACCGGAAATGATTGTATGTTATTGGCATGTGATGTAACTGATGAATGCCTATATGATATGCACATTAACAGGTTGAATGCGCGCGGAGCGTGCGAAAAATTTTGGTTATATTTTTCGGGCAAGTCGTTACAGCCCCCCCAAATCAAATTAGGCTCCTACGCCTTTGGTTATTTTCAATGAGGTTTTGTACTTCTTGATTAAAATTTGTTAAAACATTGGTTATAATGTGACTTTCTAACATGGCAATTAACCTTTTAAAAAGAACATATATGTGGCTATCAATGATCATTTCACAGAACTCAAAGTTCGGGGATATCAAAGTTACCGTATACTACAGCACAATACTTATGTAACTGGAACACACAAGTTAGATATAATAATGAAGTTTAAGGAACTCATGTGATGAAGAATGAACTGCACCATGTTGACCCCACCACATATGGTATGTATTCATATATACTAAGCAATGTCGACGTTACTTACATACAGCACTCGCTAGTCCAGGCTATCATTGGTTGCCTATCGCTAAGCAAAACTGTCATGGGTAATTGTATTGTTATGATTGGGTTCGTCATACGATGGGCAGACATTATTGTAGCTCTTACCGTAGAATAGGCCTAGGTTCTGTTACTTGTTAGGTTTACTCCACGCCAAGCCTAACTTTGGCCTAGGTTATCTAAGACCTACTGTTACTATAGTGTTAGAGCCCAGGCTAACTGACTGTTAATTGTTAGAATTTATATCACTACCAAGTAGCCTAGTTAAAACGAGATTGTGTGATCTTATTTACCTTTAACTTGATTATTTCTCCAACAATGTTGACAGTTCTAACCAGATCGTATTCAATATAAGTGTACCATGTCTTTCGTCGGTACAAAGAAAGCATAGCCTGCTTCACAAGCAATACGACGCTGTTAATATGGACAAATAAAAAAACGATAAGTTTAAGGCTAACTTGCTGAAGAAAAGCAGACGACCATTTTCCTAAATAAACAATCACGGGTGGTTTATCAGCTGTTAATCACGTGGCAAAAAGTTTGTGCCGTCATTGCTATTCCCACCAATGAAATTACAGATGAAGGGAGGTGCTTGCAAGCCAGTGAACTCCAGACCTGAGCTAGCAATTCAGATAAAGATCCTTCACGTAACGAGTTGTTTTGAACTTTAGCATGCAATTAACTATAATTTATAGCTTTCGAGTGCTATATGTGCTATGCTGTATTTGCGTAAGTATAATTTTATTCTGGCAATCATAAATCACACTCAGTTTATTCAGCGTAGATAATTGCAACCAGGGGTTCAATAGAGCTCCCAAGTTACCCGCAACTGGCAGGTTAGAACCGCATATGATGTCGTTCACACAAATTATGAGATTTTTCAGTATTCTATCTGGGCCACCGTAGTATCTACAAAACTAAATTACTTCTGGTGATTTGCCCTGATCCCATGCACCGGTTTCTTGTACCTCCTTTTATGATAGATTTATGTGCCACTGAAAAAAATTCAGTCCTTTTAACACAGACCTTTGTTTTGCGTGGCGAAGTTATCGATAAATTTAGTAAACCTCTTTCACATTGCTCATAATAAGATTAATATATAAATCTAAGGCGCTTTCCAATCGTTTTTACCAAATGAGCATTAAATAGCTGGTAATTTATGATTCTATTCAGTTCTAAATTTCTCGTCACTTACTCAGTGTTACATATCAGTGATAATTATACGTACAATGTCTCTCTATGTCTCTACAAATGGGAATGCTTAGAAATGTCTGCTATTTTTCTGGGACGGGGGGTGGGGTGGGGGAGGTTGTCACAGAGCACACGCACCAGTTTTCGTTCATAACAAGTTTCCTTTTATTATTTTGGTTACCTAAGAAATTGTCCTTTTGTGGAGAAATAAGGAAACTGTTACCTATAACGTAGCCATTTTGTGGAAAACTTTTAAAAATTGTAATTTAAAGTAGTGCCTTTTGTTGAAAAACGTTCAAATTAGTATTTGAGTTTGGGGTACAGAATACACAAAAGCAGATCAATTTTGTCTGGAAGATTTGAGGTGATTTCGTGGTTTGTCTCTTAATAAAAAGAAAAAAAGACAGCTTGACAAATTTTATTCCCAAGGAGTGACAAATTGGTCAAAGTGTTTGTATTTTTGGGGGTGTAAAATATTTGCACAACGTTGTTTTCTAGAGTGTAGACCCCCTCCCCCTTTCAAAACTCTGTCTTCTTTGGTTAAAATCTTTGCCTCCTGGACCCCAATAGGGCTCTCAAATACATTCTAAATTTTTTTTATAGTAAATCCTAGCTCTTTCTGGCATGTAGTTTATTTATTTTCTTCTAAAACTTTTGCTAAATATTGCCGTTTATTTGGTTTACTTTTCGAAACGTTGTTCGGCCTGTCACGGAGGTCGGTCTCAGAAAAGCTATTCGGTCTCGAAATTGCTCTATGCAACCCCTTAAAACATGATGAATGCAACCCCAACCCCTGCTTCCCGTAATCGGTTCCACATGCTAAATCGGCATATATGTAGAGATACTGATACGGTCAAATATATGATTAAACTCCATATAGCTAGGCTAGTAGCGATAAAATTAATTTCATATTTCAAACTCATATTGGCTAAGTAATTCTATCAGTAAAAGAGAGTGAAATGAAATTCAAGACTGAAATAGTGAGTACATATTCCGTTTGATAGTTGTTATTTATTTTTCCTGGTATTACACGATGCTTTCATATAACAGTTTGTGTTCACGTCTCAACATTCTTAGCAACGCAAGTGTCAGACGAAAGGAATAATTCCATCTGTGATCTCCTTAAAAAGATTTTTGCGGTTTAGCGTTATCTTAGGGACTTGAAAACTATATACTACTTTAAAAATGTGGCGTAGACCAATATTTTGTTTAGAGTGTCTAAAGTTTCGCTTATAGTGCAGATTGATTTTACTTTGAATGTCTATAGAGTATTCAAATCTAATTTAACAATTGATCTAGTTCTTTTGAATTATTCGTATTTTCATTCAGTAACTCCCTATATGCAGATTTATGTATAAAAATTCCCAGGGATATCAGTTATTACATTACATCACAGATGTTATATAGCAGGCCTTCTTGAGTAAGCAGCTAATATTTTTATTCGGGAGCTAGTGACAAGTGCTAAGAGGAGAAAATATGTGTGTGTGTGTAGTTTGTGGTTGCGCCCTATGGGATGTCCACCCCCCAGGCAGTGGCGGACTGACCACACGGGCATTTGGGCTATGCCCGGTGGGCCGGTGGGCTGGGGAGCCCGGGGAAAAATTACAGCCCAGTAGTTAATAGAATACAGACGGGCTATGTAGAAACATATTTTGCTCATGAAATCATCATGTTAGTTCGTAACAAAAGAATGTGCTATTAGCAACCCGTCCGTGCTAATGGATTTTATTTAGTTTTTTCTTCAACTTTTTTTCAAGCATTTTGTCACAAATGCTTGAAAAACTAATTAAAATCCAGTCTAAAACATATATTTTTGTCTATTTTTGTTTACGTTTTTATCTTTCCTCAGGTTTAATCAAGTGTTGCTTCTGGAAAATTATTTTTGGGTCACTTTTTAAAGGATTATTGTAATCTACATAATTGAAAAATATTGCACCATTTTGCATCTTAACTTCAAAAAGCTTTCAATGGGGAGCGGGAACCCCCTCCCCTTAGACCCATCCCCCAGGACGGCGATCACTATGTTAGCAGCATATCAATGAATAATGGGCCGGTTTAGGTGGAAAATTCCCGAGCCAGTTTTAAGACCCAGCCCGCCCCTGCTTACGGGTGTAGGGAGGTTGATGCAATATTCATCAACCATCATCTTCTCTCCTATATTTGCAATCGTTTTCATGATCTTAAGCATTAAAACATGCTAAATCTCTGTTTAGCTGCTTAAAGGCTAACATTGATGATGACGTCACTTCCTCATTGCATATCTAAAGGTTAAGATCAATCCACTCTTCTATCAATTTAATAATTCAGCTAAAAACATCGTGTTCTTATTAATATCATATAACAACAGAGAGCATCGTTTGATGACATTGAGCACAATCTGTGCTTGACAAATTTGTATATGTATTGTTAACATGTCATCTGAGGGCCATAAAATGTCTTGTTTTTCCCATTGAGTTAAATGTTACATCTGATGGAACTGATCTAATAGTCCAATAGTTAGACTACATAGTCCAGTCACTAACTTTAACTAATGAACGTCAACTGCTTAAAGGGTTGAAGTTAAAAAGAAGACATATACATGAGGGAAAAAATGAATTCAATAAGGAAGATAGGTCTAATAATAATAATGATAAGAAGAAAAAATAAATAAAACGAAAGCAAAAATTAAAGAAAAAGAAAAGATCTTCATTCCAGCCTAACTAAACTTAAATAAAAGATAATAATGTGTGTATTATTATTACAGTTCATATGAAATGTTACAAACACAAACCCGTATATCACATAAATACGTGTGCAGCGGATTATGAAAAGTTATTCAGGTGGGAGTTTCTCTTACCGTTTCAATGGTGTATTTTTCTTGTTTGTCGAGAATTCATAAGCAATTTCATATCACTATATATAATACCAGTGACCTTCAACCCATTTTACCGATTTGTTTTTATGAAATTGAAAGTGGGAAGTTTGACAACCTCGAATAATTTAATAAATAAGATATAGATGCATTTGCAGTTATCATCATGCAAATATTGGGATTATCAACTGCATTGATTGCCTTCTTGTTGTAACCATGATTAGTCAATTGTGTCAGCAGCCAGTGTCTTTATCGTCTGTACTATATCAAACTGATTCGAAAATCATCTGCAGGTTTTCGAGATTTGCGGAATAGTGTCGGAGCCTCTTCAATTCCTTTTTTGCACGAAATACTCGCCTAAACATTAATATAATCATGCTTTTCGGGATTTTTTTAGGCGAAGGTTCACAGCATTTACAACCTGATCTTTAATCTTTAACTTCAGCTAGAATGTCTGTCCTACAGATACAATGGAAATTAGATCGAATTATAGCTTGGCGGTTATTTAATTTTTTTGTTAAGTTTAAAGACATGAGGTGGATGGTAACGTTACAGATATATAAACACTGCCTACGTGCTATTTGCTCAAATCGTCGGGGATAAAATGAATGGCATCTATCATCAATGAGGCATGTGTGTGTAAAGTATATATAAACTCACTGCAAGTAATCAATAATAAAGACAGTGTGATTGTATTGGCCATCTGTATAGAGCTTATGTACTAAACACAGTCGTTAGAGGTCGAAACTAAAGGAGTAGAATGAACCAAAATGTGACGTAAGAATTATTCAGACAACCATAAGCGTGTGGATCGTGAACCACGAAGGTTCAACGTTACATAAAAACATAAAGTCCATTACGAAAGCTCAAGCGTTCGAAGCATTTCCGTTTTATAGTAATGACTTTGCAGCACACTTTTCTGCACGAGTTTGACCAATTCTATATATAGCCTACTACAATCGCGTGCCGGGTATTCCTTCTACATGAACGACGGAGAAGGGGAAGCAAAGGTGTGGATTTATCCGTCATTTTTAGTTTTGCCATGTCTAAACATGTATAATAATAACCCAGGCAGATGTAATCATTGAAAATTCGAGTCAATGTTACAAGTATGACTGCATAGCACATTGGTATACCGACGTAAAAACAGTACCCGGTTTAATTTCTACGAGGAAATTGACAGCTAGCTAACCGTCTAATTTATCATTCTGTGTTTTGTCATAGGCCTACCAAAGTCCGTGGAATTTTGGCTTTTTCCTTGAAAATTTCGAAATTTCGAAAAGGTCGAAAGTTTGAGGGAAACAATGAAATCATTCAACAGTTTATTTGGACCTTTCGTTATGCCCTCATACACTCTCCTTCTTTATATATATAGTACCACCTAACTCTGTAATTATCCCGAATTTTCAAGAAAAGTTGATATTTTGAGATTAAAATAGTCTGTTGACCATTTTGAGATCAAACGTTACAATTTCAAGGAATAAATCGAAATATTTGGAAGATATCAGGATTTAAATTTGTGTCATGAGTGTGTCATTTTGTCAGGCCATGATGACAAAGTGTTGCCAGGAGGTGGAAAAATGGCTCTTCCCTTAGCTATCCTTTTTTTCTCTATTAATTTTGCCTTCTTTCATTTCAAGCTGAATTTACACACTTGACACTGAAGAATGAAAGCATATCTTATTAGGTACATGCTCAGAAATTCAACATGTTCGATCCACCATTATTTTGTGAAGCCCAACTTTATAACTGAAAATAGGTACTGCAATAAATAATAAGTCTATAAAAATAAAAGATATTGAGAATCGGTCTGTAATATTTTGATTTGTTCAAGCCATCACATTTGTCTGTCAAAGAACTTTTAAGTTGTTATTTCCCTGCAGGGTGGAATAAACATGTTCTTACCTTTTGGGGAGTATGTCGTTCATCTCTATCACATAGACACCTGATGATGGTTGGGTATGCTTCTGCTACCTAGCTTAACTAAGACTCTTCTAAGATGGGTATGTAAATATATTATTAGAGAATTATTTTGTATACAAGCATTAACAGATGCCAGTAGTAGCGGCGAATTAGGTATAGGAGGCTGAAATTTTATGGAAACAGTCAGATGCGATTGAAGGATCTTGTGGAGGAGGGGGCATTCCCGCCCTTCCTCCTTGCGCACGCCATTGGGTTTTAGTGCTGTTGCCAGATAATGGTACCGCTTGGAACCACATCGTGACCGGGATTGCGTTACTTTGACCAAACAGCGTAATACAAAAACATACCTGGATCTATCCACTTGTACAAATAACGAATTGTAAACGAATTTAATTTTCAGTCTTCTATTTTTCTCATTTGGAACCCATGAAAGTTTTTTTTTTATATAATCGTCCCTGGTCCTACCGAGGGGATAACATTACACGGTGCATTTTCAGGGACCTTAAGTTTCCTTGAAGAGGTCGAGTTTGATTTCCCATATTGCGAGAAAACATGCTACCAAAGTTGATTTTGCAGCAAATGATAATAATGAAAGCAAATGAGCCTCACGGACGTACCTCAAGTAAGAGTAAATTAATGTCAATATGCTTAATGTCTTTTTGTCGTTATATATACATCAATCGAATGTTTGATATACGTGTTACCGGAAGCCGATTAAAGCACTAAACGTTCACTGTGAATTCTGGACTGCTCATATAGTGTAAACATCTTGTCGTACAGGTTGTCGAGAAGTATGACAGCAAATGGATCACTTGAATGGCATTAATCCCTATTCTTATGAATTTGTTTCAAATAAGGCAGATGTGGTTCGTCATTGAGTATCGATAAAGTCCATTAGTGTGTTACGTGTTGGGCATAACGGGGACTACTTGGTATTCCAGTAATGGCAGTTATCTTCATCTGTTCATTGTTCATCCGAATGTAGTCCATTGACTTATGAAACTATTAGAATAAAGAACAAGAAATCGGATAACATTCTTCCAAGATCAAACTAGTTTTAGGGCATCATTTAAGGCATCACCGAAGATCATGTGTATTATCTGTTCCCTTTCGAGGAGAATTGTGATGCACACCTGACGATGATCACACAGTCACAGTCTCGATGCAAGGGGCCTGGGGTTGTGAGCGGATCAGACGTTCGGTAGTTTGGTTTTCGTGCCCAGGTTCTTTCCTGGGTGATTTTTCTTAAAAGTATCCCCGGTATTCAATCATGGGAGAATGATCGACAGATATATGTTGCTGACACTTTATAACTCAATTAAATAATGAATAAGGCAGAATTTTAGTTTTGATATGTTATAATACCAAAAAAAAACAGACAACGTTGAGTCCAATAATGTTTCTGTAGCTATTCCAGTATAATTCAAGATATGTTTCGTTAAAGATACTTATTTCTGGAATATTCGTTTACGGGCTATACTGGATGGTGACGTCGGCTCCTCATGGTAGTTCTTATAGTTAATGTTAATCCGTTGGTTTTGAGGTCAACCAGAATACGATTGTTTAACTTCATATAAGCAACAGAGCACCCTTGGATGGCATTTAACACCATTTGTCCTTTATAAATTTGTAATAATTATAAACATGTCATTTGAGACCATATAATCTTAATTTTTCTCATTGAGTTTTGTATAGTGAAACTGAGGAACTAGTTAATTAAAAGGTCCAGTCACTTTAACTGTTTAAAGGGTCATTCCAAAAACAAACAAAAAATAAGTAATTGTGTTATAGGAATACAACCCTAGCTAGACTGAGAGCAGTGGTTTTTAACGGTCCACGGCATATCAAAGTTAATTTTGTTTCTGAAGTTATCAAAACACAATACGGGGTATTTTTATTGTGAATCTCAAACAAAGTTCTTAAGAATCACTGTTTCCGAAACCACCTACTAACCAGTATGAGAATTTGCAACAACACCGTGGCTTAGAATGGGACCATATTGACACTTTTGTTTCTTGCAAAAGTGATATAGATTGAATTGTATGTATAATAAAATTTTATCTCATGGTCTTGCTAGCTTGTATGTCTCTGGCACTGCAACGAATATAATACTTGTTTTGGTGTAGGTAGTGTAAATCTTTGCCAA